>CAEGAE010085326.1:0-81764 GCA_903067095.1 Girardinus metallicus
TTATGTTTATGATGTAAAGCACTTTGAAATGCCTTGTTGCTGAAATGTGCTATACAAATAAAATTTGATTTGATTTGAAAATTAAGGAGACCAACAGAATATAATAATGAACACTAACCTTCACGGAACATGTTCCAATTTATCAAATCAGCTGTTTTTAGCTTTTAGGTACTTGAAAACATGAACTTGTTGAAGTTCAGGTATTCAACATGAACATCTTTCATGTTGAACATCTTTACTTGTAGATTCAACATGTTTTTATTTTTTAAATTCCACCATAGCAATTTGCCTAAATAAAACTCGAGAAAGTGTCATGGTTGTTGGTTTCAATGTGCCACTTTAAAAATAGCATGAGTGTGTCTTGATAAATAAGTCTGTCTCAAAAATCTTCAATTCAAAATACTTTGGAAATATCCTGCAGTGACATATTTAAAGTGTTCATTTCTGTTCATTCCCAAGTTCATTGAGAAACTAGTTGGGTGTACACACACCCAACTGTCCACGTTTCTGTATTAAAACCCCCTTTTTCTATTTCTAGTCTTATCTAATATTCTAATCTGTAAGTCACTATCACCAATTAAACAAACACTGGAAATACATCACTTTGTGTGTAATGAAAATATTGATTTCAATATGTTCAGTTACTTAAATAAATTAAACTTTTGATCTCATTGTAGTATCTGAGATAAAACTGCATAAGTGGCCCCAATTTGGCCAAGCCTTAAAAAGCTTTCAGGACAGCTCCTACAGCCAGCCTTGCATTAACTCACCAGCAAGCAAATGAACATACTTGGATGCTTCGAAAACTGTCCATTCAAGGTCCATGTCGGAAATTATTAAAAGTTAAATCGCTTGCTTTATTCGCGCGACGGAAGCTTTCCATATCATTGACGCATAGGGAGATTATCACAAACACGAGATGTGCTTGAATAAAAACAAAATATATATTTGATTTTTGTTTTTCACTTAAGTATGTCCGAGGGTAAAGAGAGTGGCAGCTTGAAGCGGAGACCCAGAAAGTGAGAGGCTCACAGTGGTAGCCAGAGGGCGGTGGCATTTCTCTCTCTCTCTGCGTAAACGGAGACTGTGGCGGAGCGGAGAGAGCGCACGGAGAGGAGAGCAGATCGGAGAACAGTGGCGAGGCAGCAGCGCCGCTGACACAAGTGGCGGGACCGAGTAGTCATTTCCACCACCTCTACCACAGCTTCAGCCGGCTGCAGCTTTCTCACAAACACCGGAACTATAGAGGCTCTACAGCCACACCACTGGCTTTGGACTTCATCTGCAGATCCTGTGCTGGAGTAGCGGAGGGGGGTTCTTATTTCCCCCCACCCACCAACACCATCGTGGACGGAGGAGTTGCGTGTGTTTGTGCGTGTTACGCCGTGTCTATTCTGTAATGGGCAAAAGTGGACTGAGGAGTGGAGTAGCGCCGGAGGGTTCTTGTCTGGTGAGAATGTTCGCCACGCCGGGGATCCTGGTTCTTTTGGTGTTTGCACACGCAGGAGTCGCCCAAGGTAAGGAAAGGAGAGCGCCTTTTATAATTACACCTTCCCACGTTTAAAAAGTGTTGAACACTATCCCTCGTTCCCGCATGCCAGAAGTAACTGAACTCATCTGATAGTTCTGGTAGTTTTATTTAATCCGAATTGATGCTGATGAGTCGGTCAGCATCAGATTGCACGGGCATTTATGCATATTTTCATCTAATGTAACTTGTTAGAATGATTTCCTCTATTCCGCAGTTTTTGTAAAAAGATCGGAAGTCTATGACGAATCCGTAGAAATACTTCTATGGATGATAATAATTTTCCCTCTTACTCAGTACGTTTGTTTTCAGTAACAAACAGGCAAATCCACTCAGAGTTTGCAGCTCAGACACAAACTCTGAAAGGCAGCGTACCGTTTCACGCTCAGGCCACTGATGTAATTTAGGAGCACTTTGCAAAAATATACAGGCGACGCTCCGCTGCCCCGATTGGAAAACTGATCCGGAGTGGGCTATAAGCTACAGGACACCCGTCAAAAAGCTTCTAGGCAATTACAGATCTCACAGCAAGCTTACCGTTGAAAGATCAAACCCTGAGGCTCCAAGATCAGAGCAGTTTACATGATGATATTAGACAATATCCTCCAAAAAAGAGCTTAGTGTATATGATGGTACAATGTCCGGATGGGGAAATGATTTGCTTTTGGTATATTACTGTGTCCACTATATAGTCCCCCAAGTGAAGCATAAACGTGATATTGAAGTGATATTTCACCCAGCACCGCTGCTGGTAGTGGGGATCTTGGTTGATCGAAGAGACATGTATAAACTTTCTCCTATTTAGGTATTCCATTTCTTATTTGGTGAAAGTTGGGAATAGTATTTTTACTTATACTTTTTTTTAAACAAGCTGCTTTATTCTTCACATTGGCCTTGTAAAATGTTGGCCTTTTCCACCCCTGATCTGATCCTCTGCTTTGATGTGACTATAATATTCCACTTGAAAAGCTGTTAAAAGAAAAATACACAGTAATTTGCCCTGTCCATGCTACAGGACGCAGTCCATAAATTGGTATTGACATTACAAATTGGCCAAGGGCTTTTGTGCTACA
The DNA here is from genome assembly GCA_903067095.1 of Girardinus metallicus. Taxonomy (NCBI): domain Eukaryota; kingdom Metazoa; phylum Chordata; class Actinopteri; order Cyprinodontiformes; family Poeciliidae; genus Girardinus; species Girardinus metallicus. The sequence goes on from CAEGAE010085326.1 coordinate 2,602, forward strand.
TTTGGGAAGTAATTGGACATGATGTTGCAGCTACCTTTCTCCCGTTGCCCGAGGGAGCAACATTTCAGCAACTAACTCCAGTATTCATTAGAGCAATTCTTCAATGGTTTGCAGCCAGATCAATAGATTGAAAATAAGAGACACATTTTGAGCAGGTGGAATATATGTGATTCTGACACCAATGTGGAGTTTAAAGCTGATAAGTTGGAACTACTCCTGTGCTGAGCAGCATTTCTCTCATTCTGCCTTCATGTATAAAGGCTCTTTTTTTTTTGTCTCCCCACTCTGTGTCTGGCTTGCCAGTTACGTTTTTGTGTATGTTTCAAGCAACTCGCCCTGTGTCTCTGAAGTTCTTTTCTTTGTGAGCACTCGTTAGTTGTTCGACTCACAAACACAACCTAACTCTTGGGAGGAGGGTTGTTTTGTGTTGATGGCTTTTTTTTTTTTTTTTGGTGCCTCATTGTTAAACTCTGTTCTCAACCGGTGTAGCTATAGACTGCAAATATTGAATGGGAAACAAATATTTGCTCTTGCCAAATTATTTCTCCTCATGTGTCTCTGAGTATCTTATGTCCTGCTTGTGCCTCCAGTTTCTACTCTTTTTTTTAAATATTTGCTCAGGCAAGTTTAATAGCTAAAATCTTTTCCATGGTTGTAATTTATCATTAGGATGATAGTATTGTGAAAATGATTCTGGCACTGATTTAGATTAAAGTCCAGTGATGAAGCAGGGGGAGCCTCAATCAGCCTTCTTAGATCTTGTTTTTTTTTTATTATAAAACATAATAAGTGCGCCTTCATCAGATACAATGGTTTCATTTCAGGCCTTAAGGAATGCAAAAATGTATTGTACTATGGACATGTTTCTGAATCGTGCTTTAAACACACAATGTGAGGAGGAGTGTTAGTTTAGATTCATTCTGGGCAGCTTGAGTGCATGTGACTGCTTTCTAACTAAGCCCCTCCCTCAAGCACTTGAGCAATTATAAAATCATTAGTTTGATGTAGGGTGAATGGGTGTCGCTGTACTCACACTTAAAAGTCCCTCTTGTTTAATATAATCATTGAAATGTTGAGTAGCCGCATTGTACAATTCATTTCATATGGGATAATTGGGAAATCCTTTGGTGTGTTGAGGTTTTATATATTGTATTAAGATCCAAACTGTAACATGTTGTGCTTTGGGCTCCTTTTTTTTGTAGAAACACATTTTTTTCATAAGAGATGTATACTTTCCTCTTGGACTACATAGCGTTCAGTTCAGTGTATACTGAGATGTGGAAGAAAATCAGCTGAGGTACTTGCTATACTTAGTTTTTTTAAACCACATCTCTTTTGAACCAGTTTATAGGATCACTGGTGTTCAAGAGAGATGTGGACCGCAGCCTGCCACAAGAAGCTAAACTCCATGAAAACTTGACATCCTCTCTAAAAACACTTCCGCCTATTTTAATAGTTCAAGCACCAAATATACTTTGCTATGCATTAACACACACTGCAGAAACCATCTTTGTACTACAGCAGAAGCTAATATTTTCAGTTGCTGCTTGATATATTGTGCAGTGGAAGAGTCATAACTTTGCAGTTCATTAACATGTTCTTAACATCCGTAGGGTTCTGGTCATCTTTGTGTGGCTATTTATGGCCAGCCAGCGTTTATATGTTTTATTATGGCACCAGACAAAAAAAACATTTGCAAAAAACAAAAAAAAAACAATGTTTATTTAAAGAAATAATTCTTCAGGGGTGTTGTTACACATATCTCACTTTAGTCCCAGCTAGAGAACTGCAAGAAACATTTTAATTTAAATGGCTAGTATTTTGAGTCAAAAAACTGCAATAACTAAGCTGCACCATAGGATGCAATAACATAAACACAAACACTGATAGGCTCAAAATTGTTAAGAAGACCCTAAGCATTGCAAAAGTAGTGGTAGGCAAGTATTTACCAAAATAAACAAAAAAATGTAATTCATATTCATGTTGGTAACTTTGTCTTTCCTCTCAGAAATCAATATCTTCAGCTTACATTTGAAGCTTGAACATAACATTGGGACAAAGTGAGATAAATGGAGAAAAACTAAAAAAAAAAAAGAAAAAAAAATTCTTCATTAATTTTGTTGTTTCCATCTCTTGAAACAAAAGAGGGCATGTCTGAAGTGAGCATTTCATGTCTTATTATCTCCAGTCCACATAGAAACACCACTGAGTTTTTCTAGTTATTTATTTTTTTTAAATCCACTCTTTTACACCAAAAAAGTATTTTTTGTGTAGATGGGAGGTGCAAACTGAACAGAAACTAAGTTATAAAATATTGCTTTTGGAGTCTTCACTGACCTTGGTCTGACATTTTACAAATTCTTGTCACTTTTCAACATAACCCTATTCAAAACTGTGGAAAACCTAACCTTGAAAGGCACCAGGTATTTTCCATTGGTGCTATCCAAGCATTTCCCACTGGGAGGAAACCCAGGGGCAGACCCAAAACTTGCTGGAGGGTCAATATCTTCCCTTTTGGCCTGATAATGTTCACTTTTCCTTACAGTGAATCCCTAAAAAATGTCATACTTTGACACTACTTTTAGTCTCTTCTTTTTGGATGCCCCAAATATTTTTTCTGTAGTACTACATGTTTTCTACTTAGCATTGGCTGGACACCAGTGTCAAGGTTTTAAAAAGTAAAAGAATAGTGAAAATATAGTGCAACTTAGCACTGCACCTTCCCAACATTCTCTTGTCTTTGCTTACAATAAATACAAGAATTGATCAATAAATAGCAAATTTTCTAACATACACAGCAAGTGTTTCTTCCAGCTACACAGGCATGCCTGAATGTGAATGTTGGCATCTGAAAGACTGCAGGCCATCACTTGAACAGACTGATTAATACAATTTTGACACATTTCTTTAACCAAAAACAATGTTTTTAAAATGTAACTAAACAAACTGGATTTTATTAGAATATGTCATAGTTCGTTGAGTTCAAAACAAGTGTGATGATGCTAAAAGTGTTTGAGGTTGGTGTTTGGTTTTGAACTTGAAAGTTTGGGGCCTGTCTTAGAGAACTCCTGTGGAGTGTGTACTTGCGGATGTGTTTTTATGTGTGCATGTCTATGAACTTGGCACTATCGCTGCGCTCCAGCAGAGCATGCAGGGTGTTATGGCATTGGTTTGTATGTATGCGCACACATGCGGCATGACGATGCTGCCAGGGCTACCATGCTGTCTACCATTATGCTCTTATCCTGTCCCATGGTGTAGTTTATCCATGCAGGGTTCAGCGCTTGTAGGGGGGACAGCTGGGAATTATTGGAACTAAATAGGACACTTGATTGGTCGTGCTGCCCCAACTGGCAAAGTGCAATTGGTTGAGCTGGTTTTATGTTGTAAATTTGATGGCGGGCCTGTATCAGAAGGAGGGAGAACTGAATGAGTGAGGAGGGAGATCTCTCTGGGTGGCTCGTACGGGCTTTGATCACTCCACTAGGACTTGACAAGCTGACTGCCTCCAATGCACACACATGCGCACGCACACACACATTCTCTCATGCACAGCAAGATATTTCTGCAGTGAAACAATGCTGCATTTTGTCCACATTCTCTGGGTGGTGTGTGAGTGCGCTCTGCATCTATGGTGTGTGCATGGATAGGCGTTCAGAAGAGTGTGTCAAAGGAAGTCTTTGACTGTGTCTCAGATGCTCTCTTTTTCTTTTTTTTTTTCTTTTTCAGTGGACCCTCCCGCTGCGAGCATCAGCCTAGTGATTGCAGATCTTCCTTGCCCTTCCTGTCCTTTAAAAAGTATATATATTTCTGGTTAATTCATCCACACATTTCATTGACTTTCACTTTTTATGTGACTAGTAGCAGGACATTTGTTGTATTTGCCTTTTCAATTCTATATCTGTATTATTTTAGTCCTGTTGGCTGTTTAAGAGATTTAATGACCTCTCCTCGTGATTCAAGTCCGATGGCCTTGCTTGTCCCTTCACGGGTATCTGTTTATGTTTTATTCTCAAAGTATAGCAGTATAAACATAACTATGGAAAAGGAGGTAGAGGTTGAAAACTAGCATGGACCACACATCGCTGAAAAATGGAGAGAGGTCTTCAGGAATGTGTTACTATACGGCAACTTGTAATTGTTCTGTCATGTCAACTAGTATTGGCGATGTTACATGCTGTCCTACGTGCTGTCAGGAAATGTAGAGAAAGAAGTGCAATTCTCTATCATGCCGACAGGGGATACAGCTGATCAATTATGTGAGTTAAATGTTGGAAATACATTTGCAGAATAAGTTCTATCTGTCTTCTAGTGCATGAACATTTTTTTTGGAAAAGCCAAAACTCACATTAAGCAAGCTTACAAACTTTTTCATGAAATCGAGGAAGTTATTTTGAAATTTACATTTTCCATCAACCTTGGCTAATGCGATACCTCAAAATGAACAAATAAACATTGATTGGAGCATGGTTCCTCTTTTGCTGCGCCTTGAGCGCAAGTTGTCTGACCACTAGGTTAACTAAGTTAACAATGTTCACCCAACTGTTGCCACTTAGCCACTTTGTTGCTATATTTAGTGACTCTTCAAACTGGATTCTCCACAACAGGCTTTTTAAAGATTTGTGTTTAGCAAAAAAACTGCAATCATTTGTCACAACGTGATATTCTGTTTTGTGGTACAAAAGTCCTGTTTTCTTTTTTTTTGAGAAGATAAAACACCTGGTTTAAAAAGATACTTTTCAAAATATTACATTGATAAATGGAGGCTCTTTTCTTGCACTCCACCATATGTCTCATTCTCCTCTGGGGGTAAACCCAGGATCGAATATAAGAATACATCCCTGTGTGTGTCTAAGTGCACTTGATTTTCTAGAGACGAGAAAAGAAAAACAAAGGAAAAAAAGAAAGAGATAAATGCCCTAAAACTGATTCCCTGCTTCTCTTGCTGTTGGGCATAATCCCTTCTAGAGTTTCATGTAAAGATCTGGAATTATGAATTTTTCATGGCCCGTGTAACAGAAGGCCTCATTTCTCATTTCAAGGCTTTTTGTTGCAGTTTAGCATTGTGCATCTCTGCATGTGGGATGGTGGCAGTGAGAAAATGCCACTTATTTACAATCAATGGCCTACTATATAGTTCCCACTGGTTCCTTGTGGTCCTGAAGTGATAAAAGTATTAGCATATTTAGTTTTTTTTTATCTTTACAATAAGGTTTATTTTGTGGCATGACTAGGTAAAGTATGTTCTTTGGTCCGATACTGTTATAAAATGACAGACATTTTGTCAAAAACATCATGTTATAGTTTTAATGTACTGATGTGTACAAAATTCCTACAAAGTTCTCCTGATGCCATATTTTTAATAAACTGGAATTAAAAAAATTGCCTCTCAAATCCCTAAAGAAATCAGTTGGGCTTGGTGAATTACCGTCACTGAGTGCCAGGCTGCAGATTTTCTAACTGGTGTCCATGAGCTTACTACCCCACTCGTGTCACTTGTCCCCATTTCTCTGCCTGGCTCGGTTTCCTCATATTCTCTGGCCTGCTTTCGCCTTTCCCATCTGCTTTCTCTGACATTCTTCTTGCTTTCTAACCTTCAGTTTGTTTTTAAAAATTATTTCCCTCCTCTGTTGTTTCACACAGCCCTGTCTCCCTTTTCTATGCAAATTTACTCAGAGTGTGGCCAGAACAGGGAACATATTGTTGTGCGTCTGAACTGGGCCTGGAAACAGCGGGACATTTTATTTCTGTGTGCATGCATTTGGTCATTGAAACTCATCAGTCAGCCAGAAGGATAGAACTTGCTTACACAAACACAAGTTGAATTCAGACAGACTAAGGTGAGAGAAAAGGAAAGAAGAGTTGGGGACAGGTAGAGAAAACAAACTGCATTTCGTGCCAGCTGCTCTCCATTGACATCTCACCCTGTATCTTTGCCGTGAGACCTTGCCTCTGTTCACTGCCGGCTGCTTAGGGTTTTCATGGTCTATATATTCTTTTTATTTGATCTTGTAAAACCTGCAGTAAATAGCTCAACTTGGTTTATTTGCTTCAAAAACAGGCAGCAAGCTGCACTTATGGAAGTCATGTGATCAGAAAAGGCATTTTTTTCCTTCCTGTGTGAAAACAGCAACTTGTGCCTCTCAGTTTAATCCCGTATTGCCTCTCCTGTGTCTGCCTCTGTCACTTTTTGTTTGGAAAGATTGTGCTGGGTGTGGCTCCCCATTTTTTTTCCTCATGGAAATCTTAGCAGTAACCTATACATCACTTAATTAATCTGTGGCAACTGTTGGGTTCTCTAAATGACTTGGGTTATAAACTAATCAATCTTACTGGTCAAAATGAAGTCTCGTAGCTTATTAATAAAATTAGTTTCAGCTAAAGAGTAATTCACCAAGAAACTACACCTTACACTTTATAAGGAAGAGGAGAGTTTTTTTCAGTTTACTAAAAATTGCATTGAAAAACATAATTCTAACATTAATAAAGCAATATCTTCCTGTTACTAATTAACAAGTAAAAAAAAAAAGCCTAACTTGAAATATCTAAGAAGTAACATCAATAAAGAAGACAAAGAACTAGTACACAGTACTTGTTAACTTGGGTTTATTATTGGAGATATTTATCTTTGAAACATAGCTGATTGAAAAGTGAAATGTTATCAAGCATTTGTTTAATTTTTTACATATCAAGGGGAAAACTATTCTATAGTCTAAATTGTAGTTTTATGACTTAAAGGAAAGAGAAGGGAAAAAGCTGCAGAAGGGCAAACAAAACAAAAAAGCTTTTCAGAATGTTTTCAGAATGCATTCTGGACAGAAAAAGGAAAGTACCTTTTGGGTCCAATACATGTTGTAGTATTCATTTATTGCTGTTGCAATCCAAAAGGATAATCTGCCCTGTTTGGCACGCTGGGGTCTGACTTCTTAGATAGTTGAAAGCTTTTTAGTGTTCAGTTGTGAGGACTGGTTTCAGAGATTGCACTTCCCTTTTTACCACATCAACCAAAGCTTTTCAGCCAATCAAAAGTAGACAAAACGATAAAACAATCAAATTTTAGTTCATTTACTGGTGTCACTGATGAAGTTTACACAGAAATAAATATTGCACACTGTAAGTTTGGAAGAAGCTTTCTATTAGGAGACACACACGACCAGCAGATGGGCTTTGGTTGTGTTGGCATAATGGTCTTTTTGCATGTTTGGGGCAAAAGAGCCTTATTTGTGTTGCCATGAATATGTGATTAAGTTACCATTGAGAAAGACAATATGTCGCGACAGGAGGTCCAGAGGGCTGGGGCCCATGTATTTTTGTTTCCACCGAAAGCTTGTTATGTATATTGTACTGTTTTCACAGCATGGGAGAGGAAGAATAAAAGAGGGGGAAAATGAGGGCCAAGTCTGAAAAAGACAGCAGTATAGGGCGATGAAGAAATGGTGGACTGTGAATTAGACAAAATAGACAGAAAATTACATAAGAGAAGATGCTTTTCCCCTCTTCTTTTTATGAAATAGAGAAGAGAATTTGAAATTCAGGGTCTTTTTGATATTAAACAATGCTTCACTGTAAAATCCCATTGAACTCTTGGTTGGTAATGGTGAAAGGAAGTGGAGGGAATAGAAAAGGAGGGCGCAAGCAAGCTGAGTAGTGTTTGGAAGCAGCCTTAAAGATTAGTCTTTCTCTTCCTCATATTTTTCTCCACTTCATTCTCTCCTCTTCTCCCTCTCTTGTTTCCTTTTATTCACCTAGCGTCTTTAAGATCTAATTCCTCTTTTTTCCACCTCATCCAAGCTTCAACTGCCCTCCAACCCCCTCACCATTCTCTCTGTAGATCCCAACAGTAACCTTTTTTTCCTTCTTCTCCTGACCCGCTGAGTCCTTGCCAAAGCTGTCTGGTAATCCAATGATCCATCTGAGAGAATATGCAAAAACTTGAAACCATAATTACTGTAATCACCACTGTAACTTTTTACCTTCTCAGTTTACATCTGGGTTTGTACACGGGCATGCACGCATACACAGATGAGGTATGCTTGCTCCTGAAAGAGTACATTGTAATTCTGTAGGGTGGCCTGCAAAGGGGGATTTAGTGTGTTGTACAATACGCTTTTGCTTGTCTGTTTTCCTGCTGTAGAAATGATGTAATTTACCTTCCAATTTTTTATGTTGGCATAGTTAAAATAAGAGCACAACCCACAGGCATAGAATACGCAAATATAACAGAAACTATCTATTCATCTATTGTCTATACCTGCTTATCTTTGCAGATTGGTGGGGGTGTCGCTGGTGGCTGCCTCCACCAGTTATTTGACGAGTGGCAGGGTACAGCCTGTACAGATCACCAGTTCATCGCAGGTCAACATAGAGGCACACAGGATAAGCGACCAAGCACACACACCTAAGGAGAGTTTAGAGAAACTAGCTAATCTGACAGTATTTGGAGGAAGCTGGAGCACCTAGAAAGTACCATTCACAGTGAGAACATGCACTGTGAACCTACGTAAGCTTTGGGTGTTTCCCAAGTTGGGAAAGAAGGTCCTGGATTTAAACCTGTGACCTTCTTGCTTTGAGGCAACAGTTCTACCAATTGTTCCTCTGTGCAGCCAGAAAACTTAATAATCTAAAGATTTTATTGTGTAGAAATTGAACAAAAACATACGGGATAGTCTTCTTGTGATGGTGTATATAAACCTGAAATATTTTACTCTGTAGGTGACAAGTTTACATGTAAGCAGTTTACTTTGATTCATTTCAACACAGCATTCTAAGTGGCTCATAAATATGGGCAGCACTTTGCTGAAAAGGCATGTTTCATACGTTTGGAGCATGGCTGTGTATGAATGTGTGTGTGCGTATGAAATGTCACATTGTTAGTTTCCAGGATTATCTGTGCACGCAGCATTTTTTCCGTCCCCCAAAGGAATACAGGTAGGACGGTGCCAAGGGTGGAGATTGGAGACAAAGGAAAGAGCATAATGACTTACTACTGTTAAAATCACTGCTTTGTGAAATCTTTTGTTTTCCTGTAAAATGCTGAACATAGAGGAGCAAAAGGAGGCAGTGGAATCAGAGGAACGAGGTGGAGCAGCGTTAAACACATGGACGTAGAAAAATATAGTGACTTGGATATGGGAGTTCTGTGAGCAGAAAAGACTGGATAGTAAATAATCTCAGTCCTTAGAGGCACATAAGTAATCTGTTAAAGAAAAAAAGCCTGGACATGGACTTTGCTGGAATTTCCAGTACACTTTTATAGAAACTATAATATTTGCATCCATTTCTCTTATTTGGCCTATTTATGAATTATGATTAGTTAAGCTGTACTTAAAGTGCCTAAAGTCCAGTGCTCCTTACTGTTTGATTCTGGGTTGATGAAACTCATCCATTATTGTGACTAGATGCAAAAGGAATAAAATTAAACAGGTAATTTATTGTACAGATTTTCTGTTGAATTAGTGAATTTCAACCATCAATTTTTTCCCATTGAGTCAGTTTTTATGTTAACCCTGGAGCAGTACTATTGCTAGTTTTATAAATACATGGCATTCAATAATTTGGTTTTCCTCAGCCAAGCTTAGTGCAATATCATGTAAAAACATTTCTTCTGGTCAGTGTTTGATATTCTTTTTCTTGCATTCTGAATGTATTTGGAGGTACACAGAGTAGTGAAAAAGCTAAACTATACAGATCATTGAGTTCGTTTCCCTATCCTTACAAAAAGTTGTCCAGATATGTTATTGTTATGTTTGAACAGTCATGATTAGCATTTCAGATCTGTGATTATAATTGCAAAAAAGGGATTAAATATATCATTTGAACTTATATTTATTAATGTGATTCTGCAATGTAAGAAAACACACTTTCTTGGAAAAATGTAAATGGTCCATACTCAAATTCAGATAATAGTAGTCAATTAAATAATGTAGCGAAATATGACTTCAGTTTTGTGTCATGTTTGATTTACCTTCAGGCCAGATTGGGCAATATTAAAACATAAATGGAGATTAGACCCAGGGTGTTCTCCGACAAGACATTGGACCCCAAGTTGCCTACCAATACTGTATAGGCCTTTTGGTATGTGAAAAGGCCTGTAGAGGCCTTTTCACACACCAGAAAAATTTCACAATTTTTCTGGTGTGTGAAAAATTTTCCCCTCTTCTTTTTATGAAATAGAGAAGAAAATTTGAAATTCAAGGTCTTTTTGATATTAAACAATGCTTCACTGTAAAATCCCAGAGAGACGAGAAAAATTTTACTTGAAACAGAAAGAACTGGTGCAGGCACAAAATAAGATTACCACTGGAACTGACTGATTGTAAACTTCAATTTGTGGTAATTTTCACAATCCATATTCTACTAATACAACATTAAGATTTTTAATGTTGTATTTTCTATGGTTTTGAGCAAAACATGCAGTGATCTTGCCTGATTTTTCTTGTTAAGTAAGATTAATGATCCTGTTTTGTGGTAAATAAAATATTGTTTTCATAACATGTTTTAGTTTTGCTTGGCTGTCAGTGAATCCCTCACACTTATGGATGCATGTGTGTTTATGCATGGCTAATGTCTGTTCGTAAAGTCTGCAATGTCTGTAAGTTAAGTCTTCAAAAATGTAATAGGTGTGTGGTGGTATAGCCACAGTTTGATACGAAAACATTACACAAAAGTCAACTTTAAGGTTATTATTTTAACAGAAAAAAATAATATCCACCACAGACAAAATGTCATGTCAAAAGACACCCATAGCCCAGAATAGGCTTTGTATAACAAGGTTAGAATTTATCTGCAGGAACTTTAAAATGAAAATTATTTTGTTAATTTTTAACCAATTTCAGCTAAAACATGCCCTACATGTCATATGCTATTTGTTTGCTTCACTCAATTTGGGCTTCATGCTTAATAGGGGGTCACACAGAACGTAGTAATATTTTCATGGATATCAAAATTTTATGTCATGTTCTGACATCTAGTGTGAATATAGAATTCTTTAGGGGGTAATTGACTGCTTTATTTAAGTCTGTTAGGCATTGCAGCGCACAAGAATATATGATGCAATGACATGCCATATTCTCATATTTCTTCTATTACTGGAAGCGTGAAGCTTCACACAGTGTTGATTTAAACAAGCAGGTTAGTTTTCCAGCTGTTGCATGCTGACATTATAAACCATTCTTGCATAGTATAGATTAAATTCTTTAGAAAATATCCTTATCAATTTTCTGTTATAGCTCGCCATAAGACAAATACCTGTGAGTAGCATCAGTATCTTTATGCCTTGTACATGCTACACCTACGCTAATGATGTAAACAATCAAAGTTTTAAATGATTAGTTTGAAACATTTTGCCTGCTATCCTTAAAACAGGGTTGTGAAGCCTGTGGCAACATACACAGTTTAACAGGATTTTTTTTAAATTTTTTTATTAATAATCATCATTGATGTTTGTATAAACAGCATGTTTGTAACTATAGCAAGAAAAACTTTAATGAGCATATTTACTGATATAATGACAGTAATTTGCCACATGCTGGGGTATCATCTAAGAGGTTGCTGCTAGAGTTTAGATGGCAACATTTTATATCCACGTTGCAATATCTTTGTTTGTATTATGAGGCTCCCCTGATGTCATTTTCCATTTCTGTTTCACTGCATGCATCCTAATATACTAAATTATTTCTCATTTATAGGCTAAGATTATTTTGTTTATGTTGCAGTTCCACACAATTTTTCTAACCCTGACATAGAGATTAAGTATTTACTCTGATGTTTCCAGGATTCTATTTTACATAAAAACACTGTGAACTTGTTTGAAATCGCACCAATTCTTTCTGTTTGTCTTTTCAGTTTTTACAGGCCAAATGCCTATGCTACGCTCACAGTTACCAAACTTCTGATAACTAAACTATTGAATAAATGAGAACTTTCAACTTTCTCATTCTGAGCTGAGTTTACCCTGCGCAGCCTGGGATTCCCATCTGAAATAAAGTCAACCTGTGACTGTTTTAATTTGACCAGTTTCAGTAAAATGGTTGTGGCTGTTTTCAGTATTTTTGTGTCAAAAATATATTGTGACAAAGAGCTTTGGTAGTTACTATAACAATGACATAAAATATGCTGAATTTATATCAATTTTATTTGAGAAATGTCTGTTTTAGTATAAGAACCATCTGATTTTTAATGCGGTTGTTAGTCAAATAAAATAATCTGTGAACAGTTGGATAGTTGGAGCTGCTTCATTTCTGCGATTAATTTATCACTGCTTCCTTTAAATATTTGTAGCTTTATTTTATCTTTATTAAGGTTGCAGTAAAACCACAGATATTAGAAATGATTTCATAAAAATATCAGAAACTACCCCCAATGTAAGTAATTTTTAGTACAAGCATAGAGTCCTGCTTTTAAAGATGTATACCAAAAGAAAACATTGGCGTCCTTCTGGTTTATATCAAAACTTGCGCTCCAGCACACTTGAGGGTTCTGGAATAGCGTTTAACCTCCACCACATATGTATCAGCTTTTTTCTTTATTTTATTCAGCTGACATCATCATCATCTTCATCATCCTCTTCTCAAAGCACAGCTGTTGTGGTGGTGCAGTAACATTTTTTTTTTTTGGAAAACAAACTGGCTCAGTGTTTAATGACATGTGGCTGAGTTAGTGAGCCAATACTGGGAAATCACGCAAACGCACATACACACAGCACACTAAGGAATAAGCGACTCTGTCCTGGTCCTGGTCAATACAAGCATACAAGGGGGTTTTCAGGAAAAGGAGCCAACACACTCACAAGGCTACAGTGGGATGACTTGGACTGTTTGGTAGTTAGTATAAATGTGAATAAACACTGTGTTTCCAAATAGACTAGTTGTGTTTTTGGCAGGATTTTTATGTATCCCATTATTTTCTGTCTCTCATCCTTTGCAATTTGGCTGCCATGGTTGCCAAAGAAATATTAAAAAGGCACATAGATGGTCCTACTCATTTGGTATCTCCTATGTTTAGTTTAAATTTGGTTTACATGTTCAGAAAATCTGATTTTGAAACACATTCATATGCCTGAAACCCTTCACAGGTTGTCATTTTGCAACATGAAAGGAATCATACAAACAAATTCCAAGTCAATTACATACATTTCAAACTGATATTATTTAAACAATTCAGTAAAGTTCAATTTACTGTTGAAATTAGTTAAAATGTTTTCTAGTTTTATGTGTTACAGCAGTATATAATTGTAAGGTGCAAAAATGATAGAGATTGGATTTCAAAATGTTGACCTACATAATGTGTAGAACTGAAACAGACTGTAATATAATATTGTGTTTAATACTTTTGTAAGGAAATATATGATTATAAAAACTAGTTTTGATGAAATTACATTTAGAATAATTTTTGATAAACGACTGTAATATGTCTACCTTAAATCTTTTACAACATAATAAAGATACAAAATAAAAGCCCATGTACTAAATGTGAAAAGTAGTACAAAGTCAAAAAATAAAACTAGCTAACGACATCATCTAGATGTCAGATTTTGAAAAACTCTGCAGCATGAGGTCAACAGAAATTTTACATGAATGGAACAACATAAAACCCGAACATCCTGGCATAAAATAACAGCGATGGGCCCCAGTTGTTGTATTATGCCGTATTGAAATCTGTGGCAAGTGTCCATCTGTAAGTCATATATTTAGCATTTTTTACACTGACATCATGTGTATGGGGTTACTTTTGTGAGAGCAGATGAATAAGCGCATACATCATCGCGTCATAGTAGGGTTATTTTACCACATCAAAGAGCATGTAAGCGCTTTTGAGCCACCCGTGCTTTCTCAATTCTCTGTGTCCATCTCTGTTTTTCTTTGACTACAGCTCCCTTTCTCTTTCGTTCCTCCTCTCGTTTTTTCTCTGCTTCGGATACAGTCTTCCATTTTTTTCCATCAGTGCTTCCTTCCTGGGGGATAGGGGAGATTTAACTTTGAACAAAAAGAAAGAAGACGAAAAACTTTGCTGAAATTTTTGAAACATATTCCCCCATCTCTGTTCTAAGAAATGTCATCCACACCCAAGGAACAGTTTCAAAAGAAGCAGAAAGTAGCTAACTAAAGCCAGACAATGCCCACGGCTCCCTCTAGCTCTCGCAAATCCTTGTATTGTTGCTGTGGTTATTTGTGTTGCCTCTTCCTCTTGAGCCCTCCAGGGTTTTGGTTTATCTATGCTCAGTGCTGAGGTCTTGTCGGAAAATAAGAGCAGGGTTGCCGTTTTGGCCTCAGGTCAACTTACAACACTTGAAAGTTTGTTTTTGGTGTGAAAATAAACTCTGAACTTTTAGTTCTGAGTGGATGTGTTGCTATTTTTTTTTTTTTTTTGTTTCTGGCATTGTACTATGTTTCACTCCATGTTTCATTGTTTTAGAGCATGCCCCAGAGTCCACACCTGCTCAACAGTCCCCATTTAACTGCATCCTAAATACACCAGACTGTAAAGTTATGCATTTTGACCACACTTAGCATCTGGTTTGCATACAGAATACTGTAAACTGTAATAAGTTGCCTGATGGAAAATAACTGAATGCTATTGAAATGTCACGAGATGGAGAAAAGTATTCAATCTCCTCTGCTTTGTAAGAAGACGTTTCTCAACTGGTTTGTGAGGGAAATCAGATGGGACTGGTTTAGAGTGACAACCAGGTTGTGTGACAGGGCGTAGGCTTTAGAATGTCCCTCAATGATGTTAGAAAAGATAAGTTGTGTGACCGTTGTGTGATTAGAAAATGCATAAAACCGTAGGATACTTCTGAGCACTCAACGCTCTCTGAAAATGGCTGTTTGCTGTGTGCTCTTATTGCTAGTAAGAAATAAATACAGAACTGTCTCAACTGTCTCTATTAAAACTCCCTTTCGACAACAATTCAATAGCACATTATGTCACTATTAAATCCTCTATTTTCCAGCTTTCAGGAGGACAAGGCAATCTTCCTTCTTCCCTGAATAGTTTCTTCGATGTGTTGTAGACTTTGGTTTATGTCCCTAAAGCTTTTAGTTCCACTGCTCTGGATCTGCAAAGCTAAAGGGGGGGAGGCATGTCTAATGAATTATTTACAGGGCACAGAGTTAAGATAACAAAATGCTTCAGAGTTTCAGACGCGCTGGTGCCATCAAAGGTATGCAGGCTATTCACTCACCTGGGCAATAGATCTGGAACATACCTATATTATTAGCTATTTCTTACAAAGTGCCTCACCTAAAATGGAGAAAAAAAAAAAAAAGATAAATTTCAGCTTTTCAGAAAAGGACTTTTTAATAAAACACTTGCTTTTGCAAATTAACTTAAGCCACCAGAATATTTCTACATGTTAAATGACAACTTGCAGCAAAGTGGAAGAGGGACTGTCTTACTGTTCTGCTCTGTTATCTGGACCCATTGGATAACATGTAAACATTTTGGAGATGACAGTTAAAGAGTTAAAGGGGGGAGGTTGGTAAAATTAGCATTTTTGAGCTTTATATCATGTTAAAATGTTATCCACTCATCAAAGGGGTAGAGATACCTAGAGCGTTAACTTAATTCTATTCATGCATGTTTGAAGAATCCTTTAATATGCAATAGTAGCTGTTTGAAAGTTCTTAAGCATTTGCTTTCACAAAGCAAATGCTTAAGATTATTTCTATTTCTACTTTGGCCTGACAGAGCACCCCTCCATGACTCAGCTCCATCAGACTAGTAGCAGCAGCAATTAGATAACACCTGGTGGAACTGCGAGTCTTATGATCTACTTTATCTTATGATCTATTTTATGATCTACTTGTCAGTGCAACACTCCTAAGAACAGTTGTAAACAGGATAATGGAGAAGCATTGTTGTGATGTGGTGAAGGCGGATTATTGGAAAAAGCAGGAGCAACTTTAAGAGGCAGAGGCCAATTTCAAGGCGTCAAATTTCTTTTCAATTGTGTTTGTTGTACACAGCATTTTATAGCAAATGAAGGTAACCAAGTTAATTGATAGGGCTATTAAATCACACTATGTGACTAGAACATTTTTAAGGTTCTCCTATTTTGTCCAAAGACAGTATACAAGTCAAGATTCTTTAAGCTGTATGCATACAAGACTATGTTCGTATTTTTTCCATTGTCTATTGCAACCAGTTTGTCTTCAGAAATCAATCAAGGTAACTGTACCATTTTATCAGGTCTGATGCAGGAATTGGGTAAATTTCTCTCACAAACACAGATATACACATGTCTGTTAGGTCTTCTAAAGGGGCATTTAATAATCAAGGACCTTTTCCTTTGGGCTGCTCCACTGAGTAGGTCACACACAAACACTCCACTTGTGCGACACAGTATTGATTCTGAGTGTTCTTTTGCTGTTGGTTAAACAAGACAGTAATAATGGAGCAACATTGTTTAGACTGCTTATTGAACTGTGACTGGCCAAATTGATTGCTGTCTTCAGCTTTGGGAATGCATTTGAGTCTGCTTGTGTGTACATGTGTGACTTTGACTTTGTAACGTGGGTAGTTGTATTAATGTCTCTGTTTGCTACTGCTCGCGACAAAGTAATGGACGAGTTGTTACTTTTAGGAACATTTTCTTATCTAAACTTCTTCCATTAATTCTTCTGTTTTAGTGTTGGCCTATTAAAAATGGAGCTAAGATATAACTCCTGTAAGATAAAGGCCATTATCAACAATAAGGGGGCTGAAACACCTCACACAGAAAACAATGGTGCTTCAAGTGGTACGCTGATCATTTGTGACATGCCGAAGCAAAAGCAGGAACAAGTAACCAGAGCAAAAATGGAGACTTGTTCCAGGTTTTGCCATTGCCAAAACCTGGCAATGGCAGGTTTTGGCAATTGCCAAAACCTGCCATGTTGATGATGCTTTCATCAACATTATGTGTTGATGAAAGCATCGTAAAGCTGACTGGATAAATCTGCCTAAATTTGCAGATGAATTAAGATTGTTTTGTTGTTTTACTATCCCTGATGTGCAGCGTTGGTACAATTAATCAAACTTAATTGATGGTGTGGAATTATCATATGGTTTCTCTGTGATTCCAAAAACCTTGCAGGACAAAGTTTATGCTGTGGTGAATGTTTTGCTGTTTTGCAAAAGTTTTCAAATCCTAAGGGAGTCTAAAATTTGAAAGTACTTCAAGTTGGGTGATGATAAATTGGGGTTTGGCTGATCTGGAATGTTTCTTGATGTAATTTAGTTCCACAGTGCAATAGTGGTGGAACTATCTCGCTATAGAACTTTGGTCTCTAATGAGACTAAGGTCTCATTAAATGTATTGAGTGATAAATGGAAGATCCAATTAATCTAATAAACAAACTATGATAAAATTAAAAGGAATACTGGAAAATAACTACAAACAAATTTAATTAAAACTAGATAAAAAAAAGAGAAAGATTAGCACAAACCACAAATGAGGTCAAATCAAAGTATCACAAATCAGCGTGGCTTCCCTGTTGTTAGAGGAAGGAGGTAGAGGAGACCGAGGCTGGGGGTGAGATGGGCTGATGTCAGGTTTATGGATACTGTCCAGATTCAGACCTACCAGCCATCATCACAGTGTGCAAATAACTCTTTATGCAAAAAGCATCAAACAACGTATGAAAAGAAGAACTGCCTCATTCAGCGCAGACACAATCAAAACTCTGACTTACATGTGAGTCTGTCGGGCTTAATCAGATTCGAAAATGATGTCTGGAGACTGGTCCAGGAGAATGTTTAATAGCTGGAGTATCTAGATGGCTTGGTGGGAAAATCCATGAATCGACTTAGGTGGAGGCCTCTTCCAAAGGGACTTCTGCCTGACACAGTGGGGGATTTCTAGATGTTATCGTTGGCCGATGTACGAACTGTACAGTACCAGATACACTTACAGATACTCTAGAAGTTCTCCAGGTTACACTTCAAAGATCTTAAATAGTCATTTCTCCATCCAACAGAATAGGAAGGGAACAGATCATGTGTGTGTCTCTGTCAGAGGTTGGGCCTCAAAAGACGGCTCTTATCCGTCCAGCTAAAGGTTTTATATGCAGGGATCAGTTTCTTATCAGTGATGTCGAAGTACAACTAATTAGTTTGAATAAAATGGATGCCCAACAACAATATTATCTGCTTATTTTAGAAAATAATCATGTCTACCACAAAATCCGGTGATCACTGCTCACCACTTGCAGAATATAAGTTGCTTTTGGTCTGAAAATCACATAGCACATTGTGAATTTCGCTTACTGCAGACAGCTTTTATCTTTTCTTATCAATTTGCCTTTTTTTTAAATTGAAAGACAACATGAACAATAATTGCACCAGGTGAGTGCAGACAGATTTGAAGACTTCATAAGTAAACCTAAAAGAAGGATATATTTGGGTCTTATTATCTTTTGAAGTGCTTTCCTCAAGGCTTCAAAAATAATTCATTGAGGTCTTTGCATTTTCATTCATCACAAGTTTCTTTGATATAACACAAGGTTGCACTGTCGAAAAATTTCCAGGCCTAAAGCCCTACAAGCATGTATGAATAATTCATTTTAGCTTAATATTGAAATTGGTCATTTGTTTCCATGCCAAGGCCCTGTGAAAGGAGAATTAAAGAACACTTTGACACTCAGTCATGAATCATCGAGATGTTTTGATTTGACACTGAGTGCATCCAGTATATTTTTTTTTATGAGCAGAAACTCTAAAGCACTTCAGATGTTTCAGCGCTCTTCACATCCTAGGCTCAACCGCTGAATTGGTCTCTGAGAGACCCAGAGGGAGATGCCCCGTTGGCATTTTCTGCTCTTTCATTAAAGCTCTTCCGTTATTCACATGTATGCTGGCAAACATCCTTGTACGCAGTTAAGTCAGATGCATACAGTGGTTTATGTGGCATACCGGAACACACTTATACTTGCAGAACTGAACAAATGTGCACAAGTCGTTGTGTGCCTTTTAAATATAAATATATAATTTATTGTTTTTTTTAATGAAAATAATATAATGACGCTTAAAGTAGCCTTAATAACTACTTGCACTGTTATTTCTCTACAGATTTTTACACCTTTTAAAACATAGCTAAATTATTTGGGCTAAAGATGCATCGATGCTTTAAGCTGATTCATTTGAAGGGGTTTGGGATTCTGCTTCTTCTGTCTTCCTGACTCATGCTCTGTCTTGTTCTCACTTTCCTTCTTTATTTTCACCATTTCAGCTTTCCCCCCCCCCTCCTCTCACCGTAAAGGCCAGAGGCACCGTCCTTGGGGGGCATTGGGCATGTTTCTGTAAGTTTGCAAATATGTAGGAAAGAGAGAAAGGGGGGTGAGGGAGAGAGTTCAAGAGATTGTTAATTTGCAGAAGTGTCTGAGAGAGAAAGATATGAGACGTAGAGATTGTATGAGAAGGGGGATTGTGTGTTTGCTTGTGTGCATGTTTGTGTATATTCTGCTGTATCTCAGGCTCTCTAATTGGGACATGGGTTCTGTCTGTGCTTCGCACCAACCATTTTGATGTAAGTCCCACATGAGCATTGCTGTAAATCTTGATAATGGTATTAGGCTTGTTGAGCCATTCAGGGACTTTAGCCTGCAGAGCATGCATGCATGCAAACACACCCCAATGTGCACGCGCAGACACACATGCGCGCAGTCTGAGGGTGGTGCAGATAACGCTTAGTAGAAAAGGCTCACACGTACATAATCGAGTAGCCCAAACTCTGCTCATTACTGTCGCAAAGCCAGACCTTTGGGGCAGTTACCACTTGCTTTCTGCGATAAATATATTTCAGTTAACAGAGAGCGAAATATGTTGCTCAACAAAAAACAAAGACAAGCCAACAATAGGGACTGCAACTGTAAGAAATCTACACATTGCATCCATACACATTGGAGATAGGAAAGGAGATGGCACTTCAGCCACAGTAGTTTGATTAAAATACACAGCAAGATGTGACAAAAAGACATTAAATGAGGAAAATGATTTGATTATACATGATTTTCATGGAATATGTTGCAGCAAAATCATTCATCTCGTCATGATATGCATTTGGTGATGAAGGGAAATAGCGGCATGGTCTGATTTGTTGGAGTTGTTATAACTGCAGAGTGGAAGTTCTGAGAACATTCTACCAGCACAGCTGGTTTCAGACGCATTGAGGCTAGAGAGACAAATCATTTTATTTGAAGAGTGCCTTACGATTCAACTCCCCGTTTTTGAAGTGTCCCATAATAACATAATAGCAGAGTATGCTCTTTGTGTCCCACAAAAGAGAACATAGTTTCTGAAAGCATGATGCAGATCTAAAAAAAAAAAACAACAAAACTTGATATGTTGACTTGAAAGAAATTTCAAGAGAACATCCCTCCCCTGAATGATTCTGTTTCTTGTTTAGGAAATGTGTTTCTACCTAGGTCACTACATCTTTTTCTATCACTTGGATGGCATTGCAAATATTTACAGTGTAAATTATTTAGTGCCAGTCAGTGTGTAAGGGAGAAATCTAGAAAACTCCATACATGTATGTTAAGTATAAAATGTCAAGAGCTAAACAGGATCTCATGTTTTTGTCAATTGTATAAAAATCTACCTGGTGGATTTGGAAGAACCCATTTAAAATTGCTTTAATTTTTTTTGCTGTTGCTTCTAATTCTCTAAGCTGTCTGATGATGTGACATTCAAAACTGCAGTTGCCAGAAAACAGTGAAGAATAATCTTCACTGTATGGAATCTCTGTGTCCTGAACCTGTGCATGAGGGTTCTGAACTTTGTCTGAACTTGTAGTGCAAAAGTCTGCCTGAAGGGGGAGATTTCATCACCTCATACTAAAAGTTGTACTGGGAAATGAAAAAAGATAAGCTGTCTGCAGTGAAGTAGGAGGGATTGTGTGTGTGAATAAAAAAGTATTATGAGACTATTAGAGTTAGGTTGTTTTCTGTAAATTAGAAACCATCTTTGTGGAATTAACTTCCTAATCAGTTTGAATTCCTGGGATTTTACTGAACCCCTGAAAAGTAGTGTACAGCACAAACAGAGATGTGCAAAATCAGACTTTTGAAAAACATTTTTTAAAATCCTTGGTTTGATCAGTAAAAAAAAATATTTTTTTGCGAATGGATGGAGTATGTAGAACAGTTTTGCTAAGTATCCTAATAAGTGTGTACAGAACCTTTGTACTAATGTCTAAATATTAAAGCAAAATCAAGATTAAAAAGTAGCAAATGATAATAAACAAAAATAGTTGTCATTCACTGATCTCAAATACCTATTGACTCAATGTCAGATGACTTTTCGGTGAACCATTCATATCGGCTGTTATAAATATTTGGTTATTTCCTTTATTTGAATTTTATTGTCTCTAAAGTCTCCAATCCACAGACCACGAGAAAGAAGAAGGATTCAAATAAATGACTTAAATCTAAGTTTGTTGCCAGCTGCTGGATGAGCAAAAAAAAAAGATAGTGTACAGAGTATGTAGGAAGTATCTAGATTTTCTAGCTGCAGACTTAAATCCAGGATGCATCTGTCAAGCTGTCAGATGGAAGTCCTCGTATAGCTTTCACTGATGATGAGGGGGAGGCGATAGAGATGAACAGCAACTCAGAAGAGGTTGTAGATTATTAATATTCTTGGAGTGCAGAGAGTTTAGGCTCATCGGGGAGCTGCACCTACACAACAGCTTCCAGACAGGATTCAGGCTGAACGGAGCAAAGCTTGAAATCTGACCACTATCTCAAGAAGGAAGTTATTCCAAGAGCCTTAAAGTAATCAACTTACAACGACTTGTGTGCGTGGGCGCGTGTGTGTGTGTGTGTTTAGATTTTTGCAGACATATGCTGATTGACCTTTGACATTTTCAGGCGTTGTAGTAGAGTACAGCTGAAACCATTCAGCTAAAATGAGTTAAACTGCATTGCAGCTGGGATTGACAACACACCCAACATTACACCACACTTTGTTTTACACCACACTTTGTTTTACACAGATCTGATCTACCAGTTTTCAGAAGAGCCCACTGAAAATAGATTATTTATTTCAAACATATCAAGTGTTTCTAGTGATATAATCTACCATCACCGCAGTACAAATTAGTTTCAATACAGAGATACCCCACAGACAAGCTAAATGGCTTGTTGTCTCAGTTTCAGAAACTATATTAGCTTGTCTAGTCGCTTTTCCCTCTGCAAAATGCAAATGATATAGCAGCAGAATGCTGTAAAAGCTAATGAGAGTAATGGGGTCTGGTCTGCTCTCTGATAGAGTTGACATAAAGGGGTGATGTGGGGGCTAGATCTACTGTAATATATGGGAATGGATGACTGCAGCTGTTACTGCTGGCTCCAGCTCAGGTTTTGTCTCCATCTCTCAAAGCAGATGGAAAATATTATGATGCTGATGATGAGGGAGATGGGAAACAGTGACGAAGGCAACAACACAATGAGTCAGTAGAATGCTAAGAGGAAACACTTAAAAATTGTTAGACTAAATCTTTCTCAGGAGACTATTCAAACATTCAGTCATTCACTCACTGTCAAACCAAGTGCTGAATTTAGTTATCGCTTGTGAACACTGGGAACAGAAAATAGTTGTGCTGTAGAGACATTTTATGACCACCTTCACCATTGATTCTAAATACACTAAAAAAAAAAATATCTAGCCACCATCTGAATCCTTATAACATCTGTAAAATGTCACTGTAGAAATACAGTGTCCTCAAATTGCAGTTTGCAGTTGTAAGAACTTCTGAAAACTGCCTAGCAGAAATGCACTTTTACATAGGCTACATACAAACATAGTCCTGTTGCATTTTTCTTCCAGAGTCACAATGTCGACCAAATTGTGTGACAGTTTAGAGCGTGGTTGGGGAAACAACGGACAATTTAATCGGCATGACACCAGCAGGGAAATCTAACAACGGAGCCACCAGTGGGGCTTGTTTAATGATTTTCTCCTTTCACCGTTTTCAATTAAGGTACCTTGCTGTGATCACTGCTGAGTCTTTTGGTCACTTTGTGTTCCTCTCTCCATCTGTCTGGGTCCATTTTTATTTTTTTGTACTTGGGTATTCACAGCTTTCTAACTCAGTTCAGCTGTTTGGACACTGTTTGCTCTTAAGTCTTCTCAATGTAAAATGAGCTAGTGAGAGTTTGATGGGGACTATATTCTAAAAATTAACTCTTATTTTTGCATGCTGCATTAAGTTAGTAGCCTCTCATATTGGGGCTACTGACTGAGTCAAAAAACACTTGAAAATGGATTAACTTTAGTGGGAATTTAGGTCATTACCTCCCCTGATATTGAAGTTTTATCTGATGGGGCTTTGGCATCAATGCTGGTTCAGTAACAATGCTAATGATCACTTTATAAACTAAATTGGTTATTGACTGTAATAATGTGACTGATTCACATTAAGTCCCAGCACTTTATCAACGTAATTAAAAAAGTCTCTGATATTACTATCAGTTTGTTCCTTTAAACTACACAAGGTTGCCAAATCATTTCTGCTGTCAGTAAACACATTGTGGATCATGCTACATAGCTAAGACCAGAACCAAATGATAAATTATCTACAGAAAGTTAATAGAATTTTTTTCTAACAGGACACAGATATTTCCCAGAAGATAATGTAAAAAGGGTCTCAGTTTTTAAAATACATTTTTCTTCACATTTTAATAAAAAAATCATGTCAAATGTTTTGTCTACCCTTCTCGATAGTTTTTACTAAAATTGCTGCTGATCAGTTTTCCAGATATTTTCACTGGTACGTTTTCATCTTTGGTAATGAACTCCTAAGATTTGTTTAGATTAGTGAACCTAAATCTATTAGGGACATGTATAATTTCATGTGCAACTGTAGATGCCATTGAAAAGGAATTTTTACAAATGAGGTCTTTATTTGTAAATTCATTAAGATTCATTTGTGGTGAGGCATTGATTTTTAATCTGATATTGACTTAAAAACTTAAATAAAAGAAGATGTAGTGATGTATATCATTTACCACAGTCTATACAGAATTGCACTTGCTTCTGGCTATGCGTTTTGTAAGTGTGTAAATGAAATAGTTCTTATTTTAAAGAAGTGAATAGTTGTGAGGCTGGGAAGTGGCCACAAGGAACAGATGCATCTTTCTGTTTTTGAAAATGTTTCCAGGTGTGTTTCTTGAGAATGCTGAAATTGTTTAAAGGTTGGTGATTGTGGATTAAATAATAGATTTTAATTGGAGGTTAATTTTTGCCATGGTTTATTTAGACAGGATGTTTCTTGTTGAATTTAAGCCAATTTACAAGACACCTTGCCAGGTTTTTTTTTTTTTGACTGTCCATTACGCCCTCAGAGATGTACTGTCTGGCTCACCACATGCTTTTCAGAGTTGTTTTTTGCCAATGAAATGGATTAAATAATACAAAAGGGTCCAATTTGGGGAGTGAGACCACATGGTTTGAGATCTTGTGATAATAAAACTTCAAAATATTTTTGTAAAAGTGAAATGGATCTTACAAATCACAGTCTAACTATCCACTATGCCAACTTATAACTTCATAAGCGTAAGGTTTTAAATGTGAGCCCTTGGGTATGAAAATGTGGGCTTTAAGGTCAACAATCACTATGTTTGAGACCTGTTTTGAAATATGAAAGCAAAGAAGTAATTTCAAATTGCCTTGTTGTGTTTACAGTCAGTTAATAAGGATGTTGTCATGCTGACAAGATTTGGTTAAAAAGCACTGAAAAGGCCTTTAGAACTTCCAGATTGTTTGTGTGACAGCATTTTCAACACTTGGTGGAAAAACAATTTACAAATACTGTGAGAATAATGTGTCTGACTGTTTGTCTGTAATGCTGCTAAAGTTAGCATGTGCTTTATTTTTATCAGCGCTTAACTAAAGGGCTATTTCACTCTTTTTATGAGTCTGCAGAGCATTTGATCTCACCTAAATCAAAATCTGACTTTCACAGTCCCAGAGAATATTTCTCCCCCATAGTTTGCATCGTTTTAGCAGGTCTAAAAGCTAAACTGAAATCTACTATGGACTAAACAAACAAACTCTGGTTTGGTCTCAGTCTGCTGGAAGGGAACCATAGTGCAGTTTTGTTTACAGTGGGAATGCATACTGACTACGAAGTTTTATTATTTACCATGTATTCTGTGAAAGAGTGGAATGCGTCGGTGTGACATTCTTCTGCTGCATCGGACCAGAACCGAACAGGGGAAGTGTAATACTTAAGTATGTGCTTCCTCACGGCCTCGGACAATTGCTTCTCAAAACTATCCATTCTTCTCTGTGACTGAAAAATCAGCCTCTGGAAGCTG
This sequence comes from Girardinus metallicus, assembly GCA_903067095.1. Classification (NCBI taxonomy): domain Eukaryota; kingdom Metazoa; phylum Chordata; class Actinopteri; order Cyprinodontiformes; family Poeciliidae; genus Girardinus; species Girardinus metallicus. The sequence goes on from CAEGAE010085326.1 coordinate 27,900, forward strand.
AATTGTTGGATCTGTTTTCTGCATAAATAAACACACCTATGAAATTCATACCAATCACACAATATGGAGAGGGGGGCGAAAAGTTTGCTAGGGGAGTTGTGACAAGAAGGGGATGACGACATGTGGCTGAGAACAAAATGACGCAATTTTCGTCACACAGCTGTGACAATGAGTACTGATTTAGACAGCACGGCTCGATCATCCAAATCCCTTTAATAATGTCAGTCAGGCTCTACAGTTCTGAGTTGTTAGCTGAGATGTTGTGTTTTTAGCTTCTCGTTGTTTCCTCTTTAAGCTGCTTTGATCTCCTTGGTCAGTTTGTTTCTCGCCGATTTAAAAAGGATCTGGTTCCCACTGCTCTGCTGTAAGCCTCGTCTTTGGTCAGATGCAGCTTCCTCAGATATGACGTTTGCTGTGGTTCACTGTTGGTGTTTGTGTGAGAGGCCTTGGTCTGGACACACTGAAAACCGATGCATGATGACACAGATAGAGCAAGCTAATTTAGGTCAGTGACTGAAGCTTCAAAAACTGAAATCTGTGAAGTCAAATCAGGCCTGTAGCGTCAGCTTTGACTCATCAGTCCACTTCCTAACAGTCCTAACCACAAGCTTAAAGGTTTTCTTTTTATTCTTTTAAGTTGGAACGATGAAGCAGACACTTGTCTGTAACAGTGGTCCACTGTGTTTTATGTGCTGTCTATTCTTTGGAAGTTAATTTGAGAGGTTTACACTGGTAAACTTCTCACGAACAATGATGGGAAAGTTGGTGTTTTTTTTTCTCCACTCTTATTTTGCTGTTTTTCAGCTTCTGATGCGCGGTCCTGTGGTGTAAACACTCACCAGATGCTCCGTCTTTGGAGAGCTCTGCAGTGTGGTCCGCTCGAAACCGCTGGAAGCTGGGCTTCAGAAGTGAGTGGTCCAGGATGTGTTCACATATACAGGTTTTGGTGAAGCCGTTCGGTGGGTGGCAAAGCCACTGAAGTCTGAGATCCTTGTGCTGAGAAGAAGCACCTCTTCTGTATTGTTTGCCAGGGTGCAGTACCTTGCAGAGCTTGAGTACACCTGTGTGTTTCTCCTGTCTGTGTTTCCAGTAAATCTAACTTAGAGATGCAATGCTCCCATTCAGGATGTTAGAAAAACTCTGAATTGATTAGAAAAGAAAAAAAAAATGCTCAAGGAAGACTACCTGATCACTAGTAGTTGATCTCTGGTGAAAGTGATTGTAGCATAGCAGCAAAGTACAGTTCAAATACATAATAAACACAAAGTACAAGCAAGCGTAGTCCCAAGGTGGCCATCTGTGGCAAACTCTCATACAAGTGAAACATTACATTAGTGACAAAGTGTGAAAGAAAAATAAAAATGTTCCCCTGGATTTATGACAGTGCATGCACTTTGAGAACAGGCTCATCTTCTCTCCACTCGATCTCCCATCTGTTTGAGAAGAAAATAAGTTACATCAGCAGTTTTGATTGTAATTATGACTGAGATCAAACAGAAGTTATGTTAACAGTACCAAATAAACGAATAAAGAAAACTTTAATTTTTCACATTTTTTGAATTTAATTTCATGTTATTCCCTAACAAAGCATACCTCATGTTAATATAGACCATATCTACTTCTCCATTTTATTATTTTTATGAGTTCTTTGTGTCATATGTGCAGAGACAGTGGCAAATTTGAGAGGCTACTAATTTAACTTAGCAATGTAAAGGTTCACAATTAAAGGAAATATAAAAGAACATTTTGAGGAAGTTTTATGAACCCATCTTAACAGCTTAGATCTCCTCAATAGTATGCACAAAGGAAGACTTGTTTCAGTCCAGTCCACAGCAGCAGAATTTTCAGGGAAAATTATAGGAGCAAATTGCTGTACTAAAGCTGTCCACATTTAGGGTTGGTAAAAAAAAAACAAAAAAAAAAAAACAACCCTAAATGTGGACAGCTTTGTCCACATTTCCTCATGTTTCCTAATCATAAATTAGGAAACATGAGGAAACACCCTTATGTTTCCTAATTTATGAGGAAACATGAGGGTTCCTCATAAATTACAAAAAATGAAATATTAGGACTTAAACCATATAAAATATGTGGATTAATCATGTTACGTCTGTAAGCTGAGAAGAAAATTAAAGCCACATTGAGGTTATAAAACTAAGCTTCTCTGACCTTTTAACAGTCAGTGGGGCCTATTACTTCTGACCCATTAGCCAACTGGTACTCCCGCTCTGATCTAACACCCCCACTCCCTTCCATCATCTCTCTCTGTCACTTTCTTTCTCTCCTGCTCCCCATATGTACCTCATGTCCTGAGGATGTGTCATACCTCGATGTCTGGACTGTCAGAGAGGTTTATGTCTTCATTCTCTTACCGTGGGTGACAAGGCATTCCGTTACCTCTGGTGGCAGGGTACTCCGTTTCCCTCAGTGACGGAGCATTCCATTGCCCTCAGTGACAGCACTGGGAATCATTGGGCTTTAAGCACCAGCACAGAGAGAGCTGTTGTGTGTAGGAAGGAGACACGCCGGGGGTTGCTCTCTTCATATGTTTGTTTGAGATTATACTAGTCAACTAATACATATGCATGTTTTGGCCCTACCTAAATTTGAATTGCCACAAGTTCCTTAAAGCAATATTCATGGAAAAAAGTAAAAAAAAAAAAAAAAAAAGTCAAATATAAAGGTTAAAATTAAAAGGAAAGAAATCAATCCAAGTCTCCTGGTGTGTGGGTGCGTGTGGGTGCGTGTGGGTGCGTGTGTGTGCGTGTGCTGGGGTGTTCCTTGGGAAGTATGAGGGTAAAGGGGGAAGCATAGCTCTAGGAAACAGAGTAAAAGGGCAGCGAGGGGTGAAGAGGGATGCACTTCACAGAGGAGACCGACACAGCATGACTGTGTACTGCCCCAAATCTCAGGACCATTTGCCTAATTTACTCATTTACACTTGCTGGTTTTATCTTAAGGACAGCTCTGGCAGTAGTGGTGGTAGTGAAGAAATTTCTTGAGCAAATTATTATTCGATCACAATGGACAGTTGAACCCAGCTGGATACAGAAGAACAGACTCGGTGACACTTTTAGAATTACAAGTGCTTTGAAATAATTGGCTATTAAGAAGGCAGACAGAGGAGTCTGTTAAGGGACTGGAATCTCATACAGGGTGTACCAAGCCTCTCGCCCTGTGACATCCTCGAAAGACTCAAGTCTGCATTAACTCTGCCCTGGATGTATCTGGTAGGGAGCATTAATAAATAAATGAAAACTAAGGAAGACTCGACTTTAGAGTTTGCTAAGAGCACTATGCTTTTGTGAGAATATATTTTTTTTAGCTTGGGACTAAGGCTAACTGCCTGGAATGAAGATTAACAGATATGCTCAAAATTATTGTCTCCGTATGAAATTTGTGATACTGTATACAGGGAATATAGTGTTCAGTGTTATAACAGTTGTAAGATGGTAGGTACCATGTCGCTATTTCAACATTCTCTGTATGTTTTGTCCACACACAATTTACATGAATTACAAAGAAAAACATATGTATCCTGTGTGCACAGATAAAATTTGGCATTTGTTTTTTTTTTTTTTATTATTATTTTGCTTTGCCTTTTAAACTGTTTTTTCATAGAGACATAGTGTGTTTTAAACAATTATCTCTAAACTAACAATTTCGCTCCTATCTACAGATCAGATTTGGATTTTTGAACATACATTTTCAGAATCTGTGTCATATAAAGTGGTATTAGAAACTGACTTAGCATTATAGAGATAATTTATTTTTTAATTCAGTTTAGTTTATACTGTGCCAATTCACAACACACCATCTCAAGGCACAATACAAGATAGCTACATCAGAGAAAAGGTTTCCAAAGAAAAGATAAATACGGTTAATCAGAGAAACTGGAAACATTTTGAATAAATAAAAAAACAAAACTATGCATTTTATATTTTGACTTGAATAGGAAGGTATCATAAAACTAGAAACCATTAGCAGCCATTGGGCTGGTGTCAGTCAGCAGCAGAAATAACCCAGCAGTTAGCAGGCAAATGGTCCACAGAGTGGAAGCTGCTTGGATGGAAGAAATTTAACTTCCAGCTGGCTGAGCTTCAATGCTCCAAAATATATCACCTTTTCTCTGGTACACGCAGAAACACACCCCTACACACACCAGGCACATTCCACACAATTTAATGTATCACAAATTTCATCTTCAGAAGCCTGGACAATATCCTGTTCTCCAGTTATGTGATAAATTAACCTTATTTGTGTTCCCAGTAAAAAAAAAAAAAAAAAGAAAAATTAAAAATGAAGAAACACAGCTACAGTGTGACTTTAGACACACAATGCCATTTTATCGGAGTTTTAAGGTCTGACATTCATTGTTTATTTTCTGCATTCAGTGGTATAGAATTATCAGCTTACAGCAGATACAGTCTCACTTGCTTTAACACTCCCACACACATATTCTTACTTTCAGTTCTATAACTAGGTAAACTTGCAGGGTTTAGAAATAAATTGCCTCTGTGAGACTACGTTACAAGTATCCAGTTTTAATCATGGTCTATGTGTAATTCATTTGCCACATAGAACAAAAGGTCCTATTCCTTTTTTGTATAATGTATTGTTCTGGAAAAATTACACTACATACAGATGAAGAAAAATGTTGGCAATATTCATCCTTCTTTCCCTTTATTGTCATATTTTCTCCTACATTTACACTTCTTATGGTTCCTGAAATGTAAAACAATTTAATAAAACAGTCAATCTTCCAAGTAGGAGATTCAGTCATCTTTGTCTTTCTCTTTCCTGTCCTCTTGACCATTTTCCCCTCTGTGCTTTGTTCCATGTAAAGGAAACAGTTTTGGCAACAGCTAGTCAATCGGACCACTCCATCCCGCAGAGGGAGTGCAGAATAACGAGCACTGCCGGTGGATAATGGCCATGATTTAGCTCCCCAGTCAAAAGGTTACACTGCTCTAGCTCCAGAATGAATGAAGGTAATAAGATATCCCTTGGATAAGTAAGTCTCGCATGAACTGCTGCACTACAATCCCCCAAAGCTCAGTTTTAACAGTTATTTTCAGTTTTTAAAGGGAAGCTTAGCTTATTCTGGAACACTTTTATCAAATGAAATACAGTTATTAACGTTAGTATAAGGTAGCAAACAGGGTGATATATGCAGAAATTAAAGAGAAGATCACAAGTAGTGTCCCTATTATCTTGACACATCTAGAATTAGAGAACTATTGGCTTGATGCAATGTCTGTTCTGGGGTAGTGTAAAAGATATTGAAAGGAAAATGAATTGAGCATTTACCTCACAAATGCCACCTGAAAATTCTACTCTTAAAAATTGTTCTTCAAATCAATCAACTTTGAATGAATTTATGCAACACTATGTGGTTAAAATGAAGACCTTATGCTATATCTGCAAGTGTCTAATGCTGCATTTAGATCTGATTTCTTGTTTGCATTTTAGTGTATAAAAGTTACCATTTGAGTTTTTTTTCATACATTGTGAGATTCTGTAGCTGCTGCCATGAGGTAGTGATTACACATGTATTTCCAAGGCTTTAGTGCCGTAGTTCGCGATTTGAAACACATGTTTTCTTTGTTCTTCTTTTGGCTACTGTGGAAGCTGAGAGAGCAGAGTGGTGTACACCCACGCACATAAACACTGAGGCTGGGTGGTAACTTGCTACTGAGTCAACACTAATTAATGCCACATTGCATGTTTACAAGCCAACTTTTTCCATTCTTCTAGATTTTTTTTTTCCTTATCTATTCAATGGTTTGTGCCATGTAGAATTCTTTTTACAAGGTCTTCTTGTGGCATTGCTGTGTGGAAAAAAGGACAAAATGGCACATAAACTGGAAGACCATTTAGAGACAATGATGTAGTAAGCATAATTTGGCAAATATATGGGAATGCAATTAATACATGTAAGCATATTACTGATTTTCTTGGAATTGTGGTGTACGTAAGTGTGTTGGAGGGGTTCCTCCATTGTGAAAGTTCTTAAGGCTGAAAGCAAATAGTGGAGCAAAAGAGCATTCCTCTGCACATTTCTGACTTTTGTTGCTTTCTTTTTGTAATATAACATGGCCAAATCCCAACCAAGTTATTTTCACTAGCTGAGTTTCCCACTGAGTTTGCACAATTTGACATTTCAAAAACAAATTTGCTTATTGGAAACACACCAATAAACCCCCCCCCCAAAACAAACAAACAAAAAAAACAACAGTTTTTCAATGAAAAGGTTGTCATATCAAAATTGGTTTATTTCACAAAACACTTACTCCACTACACACTCTTTGTGTGTGCCATGTCTTGACAGCACAACACAAACATACAGCAAACTCTTGAGGGGAAATATTGACAGCGGACTTCAGTATGAAGTAGTCTCTTCGGCAGAGTATGCCTGTATTTTTATTTGAAATGAAACATTTAATGTATCCATATAAAGTGGTGCTCAGTTTACTTTATTAGTTTAAAAGAAATGCATTCCAGCCAAAGATAAAGGAAAATATGAAACTCCCAAAGTACTAAAATGTATTTTCTGCATTTCTGTTAGGCTATACTTAAGAAACAAAAGGCTTTAACATTGACACCATGCATAACAAGTTGTGTGGGACTGTTAACTTTATCCTTCAAGTTTCATATTGTAAGTAAGACTGTCAGAAGCAAGGCTGCCATACAGTCGGTACCACCGGGACCTCTGACTACCACCAACAGGCAAGGCGAATGAAGTGTCTCACCCAAGGACACAATGCCTGAGACAAATGGAGTGGGGATTCAACCAGTAAAGCACTGGTTAAAGAACAAACTCCGACCTCCTGACCCACAATCTCCTTAGAGGAGAAGTTGGTTCACACGAGTAGGTTTACACATTTAAAGCTAGTGACCAGTAATTACTGAAAGTATTTATTTTTTTTGGCATTATCAGATGTGTTTTCCTTTGCGTCGGTCTTTGTCACATTTTTTACCTAACTACACGCAAGCTGATTGTGTGCTCCAGTGATGATACCAAGTAGTTCTCAATATCCTTATATTAAACATTCGGTTGCCTAACCCATTAACAATCAAACAATTCTGGCTATGTTTGCTCTCTGTCATTGGAGTCTGGTTCATCCACTCAATTCCCTATTTTATTTACATAGCCCCCTATCCTCCTCTAGGAACAGTTTTTAGTATTTGATTTCATCCCTTTGGTTAGATTGGTTGTTTGATTTTCAAGGATGCTGGCGAATAATTTTTGTACCATCATTGCAAACAACATTATATAAACCAAACTCTCAGAGGAATTAGAAATTAATACAGTTCAGGTGGCAAAAATGTTTTGAATTTGGTATTAGCAAGGCATGCCTGATAAAATGACTAGTGAGTGTATCACAGTTTTTTTACACATGTACATCCAACACCCACTCTTTTTGTGATCCTCTTTCATCTTTAACTTCAAATACTTGTATAGTTTCATTAAAATCTTAAATCTTTCTGATGAATTTCAAGTATGAAACAATAACCGCCCTGTTAGTCAGAACTTCTCAATACGGTTAGAGAACTTGCACATGCTTTTCTGGCATGTGCATGCCTATGTGAGACAGACAATGAAGTGAGAGTGGTTAGCATTCAAATGAGGTGACAGCGCAAAAGCAATTAGTTTGACTCTGTCTTTGTGGCGTGTTTTTTTTTTTTTGCTGTGGGTTTTTCTCACTTTATTATTCTCTCTTCTTCTTGTATTTTGGACTTTTTCCTTTTCTGCCTTCTCACATTCTATCATTTCTCACCCCCACACCGTGACAGAAGGAGACTTTATTTTTACTTTCTTTATTTTGGCAAAGTGAGACATCCACCATGTGAAAATATACACCCACTCTACTTTCTAAAGAATTTTAGCTCCTATGAGACTGTAGATGTAGCTCCATAAATCTATATTTATAGAGATAAGGTAATGTTTTTATTATTTTTTTTTTCCACTTTATGTATTATAGTCTTTAGTACTCATGATCTTGCTAATGTTTGGTTGCTGATAATTCCTGTCTTTTTTTATTTTTCTGCACATATTCAGCATTTTTCTTCCCCTTGGTAAAAAATGTGAAAAGAATCAGTTTAAAAAAATGCATATGTTTCAGTTACAATCCCTCTTAAAACAATCCCTCACACCAAATGCGTGTAGCGAGAGTGGAGAGGAAAAACTGCCCTTTAACAGGAAGAAACCTCCAGCAGAACGTGGCTCAGTACAAGTAGCCATCTGCCATGACAGACTGAGGGTTTGAGAAGATGAAGCACATACACAAAAAGAAACAGATGAAATGATGTAGGATTATTTTCATTGTTCATAAAAGTAAAAAGTTAATGGCATTAGACAGAAAATGATTAACTAGTAACTTCCTCTAGGAAGGTATTAGACTTAAACAGAATGCCAGACCATGTATAGCTCTATAGAAAAACACCAGAGAAAACAGAGTTGAAATAGCAGTTAGTGCAAATCATAGAGTAGTAAAAAAGAAAGTGAGAAAAATTTTGTCTGCCTGTAGCCTAAGCACAGAGATATCTCAGGATAACCCGAGCTGGTCTAACTATAAGCTTCATAAAAATGAAAGTTTTAAGTCTAGCCTTTAAAGTGGACAGGGTATCTGCCTCTACAGAAGAGGAGCCTGATGACTAAAGGATCTGCCTCCAATTCTACTTCTAGAAATTCCAGGAACCACCAGTGAACCTGCAGTCTGAGAGCGAGGTGCTCTGTTAGGAACATATGGATCAATCGGATCTCTGATTGAGCTTCATGCTTAAGGGCTTTATATGTGAGAAGGAGAATTTTAAATTCTATTCCGGATTTAACAAGAAGCCATTTTTATCAGAACCCTTCCTACACCGGTTTGGATCAACTGAAGGATTTTAGCTGTATTTCAGAGACTTCCTGATGATAATCAGCAGTATGCCAGCCGTAAAGTAACGAATGCATGGACAAGTTTTTCAGCATCACTTTTGGAGAGGATATTTTTAATTTTGGCAACATACCGTAGATGAAAGAAGAAAATCATAACACTGTATAGCTCTGGAAATGGCTACCAAAATATCCTTTTGACAAACCTTGCCAATATTTGCGGTCAAAGCAATCATTACGTTCTTAGAACTGGAACTATAAATAAAAAAGCAGGACTATTCTTACCATACATTATAAGGAGGATCAACAAAGAATTTTTCAGTGTAAGATTATGTAACTGTTTTTTTTTTTTTTTAATTTCTTTATTGAAGGTTCTGTATCTCCCTGGCAATAGACAGCTTTGTAAAAATAATGAAGGAAATTAATCTTGTGCTTGCCGCTAGGCATAATTTTGTAAAGTGTTTACATGTTAACTGCAGAGTGAATGCTTTAATGACATTTTGTCATCAGTTTGACAAGGTTTGTCAAATCAAACAATATTAGCTTTCTGCAGTTCTTGCATCCAGTTAAGTATTTACTTGTGCACATTGTATATATGGTGCTGGTCAAAAAGGACTGTTTAAAAAGCAGCTTTTATCATCACATGTTGCCTTTAGGATGCAAAGTGGGCACATGCATAGACTCACACATGCTGCATTTTTACCCCATCCTCATCAGCTGTATCACTGACATTCAAACAGGCACATTCTGGGTGATTGACATATGAGGCAGCCAATTATAAAAGGCTGGGAAATGGACCAAATGTGAGGCAGTGAAAGGCTTGTTTCTGTTTATGAATAAAACATTTAAAAAACAGGCTCATGGTTTGATTTGGATTCTGTTTCACGTTTGTTTATTGCTGGAGGTTGTTGGCTGACTGTCAGTGTCGGTGAAAAGTGTCAGGTAATGCTTTTGTCTTTGTGTGTATGGGTGTGTCTGTGTGTTTCTCGGCTTAGAAGAAATGCCAGACACTGACACCTAGTCAAAGTAAATGCTAAAATATAGATTGCCTGGAAAGTTTCATCAAATTGTTGTTCTTGGCAGTCTTCTTCTAGGGTATGACTTTTTGGCCCTGTTTTACTTTGTGTTCAAAATGTGAAAACCATGAGGTGTAGTACAGGGCATATTGTACACAATATAGGGTCCAAAAGAAGATGGGGGATGAAATATAATGTTAAAAGTAGTTTTTATAGAATATAAAGAGTTACGTATTGAAGCAGTGGTTAGCGCTGTTGCAGACTCTTTCTACATGAAGTTCTCTGGCTTTAGTTTATCATCGCTACTGGATAGTTAGATAGACTCTATCGCTGTCAAATTTCTCTTAGGTATGAGAGTATCTGCATGGGTGTTTGTCCTGTGTGTCTCCATGCATGATAGCTTAGGAACCTGTCCAGGTTGTATCCTGCTCCTTGCTGACTGATGGAGATAGTACCACCACCCTATAAGGACAAGTGGGTATATTCAAGAGCAATGGATCATTGATAGATGTGCAAAGTTGGTAGTGTTGCACCAGAAATGACCTGCAAATATACTTGCATCAGAAGGTGATATTTCAAAATATGTACCCGAGTACATACGCACACCTCATCTAATAGAATTTTACTCCATAAATAAATTATATGTTCTTTATTATTGAATATTTTGTGTTGGTTTATTAAATAGGAAACATCTCTTTAAAATAAAGTGGAGCTTGTCATTTCATAATTACGAATTGCAAAAGAGTTCAAGAACTATAAATATTTTTGAAAGATACTCATAGAAAACACGTTATTTTCTGAGTTTAACATTGGTAATCAGTTATTTGTTTTAACATTACAGTTACATGATAAGATAAATCTGTTCAATCCAGGTCACTGTTTAGAAAGAGCTGACACAAGGGGAAAGAATGTAGCACACAATGGGCAGCTTGGCAGAAGAGACCCACAAACCACAGGGTGGCCAGAGCAATGGCACACCCTCTGTATATTTTCTCACTCACTCCTCAAACTCTCAGCCTCCCTTGCTTCTGAAATATGGAACCCAAGACACACACTGCTGCTCAGATGGCAGCACTTAGTCATAATGGTTGCCCATGTGAAAGTGTAACTCCACCCTAAAGGCAGATCCAGAGTAGAATGCCCTCACAGAATGGACAATTTTATGTAAAGTTTATGCCCTCGAGGTGCTTTTAGGAGCGACAGATTCTGCTATCTGAGACACACATAAATCATGGCCAACCTTTACAAGGGACTCGGGAAGAAGCAGGCCTTCACCCACATACATACTAGGACACCAGCTTGCTAAATCTGGGGCAACAGAAGCCTGAAGGGTAAAAATAAATATTTGTATTTTTTTACATGTATTTTCCTGTGTTGAATTGTACCGCCTGGCTTTATGATTCTGGGACAGAAACTTGCTAAAATTTCACCAATATGCAAGAAAAGAACATTTATTTGACATTGTTACTCAGCACTAGTCAAGTATAATGCAGTGTTTCTCATATGTGTTCCGCTGGTCTGATTTGGTTTCAACATAACCAACCATTTTGGTTTTATTGGTCTTGCGGGATTTTACATATTTTCAAATGACCATGTATGAGCAGCCTGGTCATTCTTTAGGCTTTACTTCTAGTAGCTCTACTGAGTTTTCATACCTTTTGTCTTTTCCTTACACAATTTGATAATGTTAATATTGCTGTCATCAATAACACTGTGTAACAGCGTAACCAGCTACACTCTCTTTAGAAAACATGAAATGTTTCACTTTTGACCTCAATTTTTGATCTCCAGTTTTTGTCCAACCAATATAAGTTACAGTTGAGTTCAAATCATAATAAAAGAAAATATAGGAACATAATTAAAATTATTTATTTTTGCAGCTATTAATTTGTATTAGAAGCAGACAAGTGTTTGCAAGAGAGCAGTTATTGTTAAATTAGATTGTGCCATTTCAAAATAAAAAACAGCCCTTAGAATCTATGTTAACAATCGGCATTCATTGGAACAGAATATGGATCCTTCCAAAACATTTCCAAAATAAGATTTTCAAAGGGTTTCCAATATTTTCAAATTCAAAATATTATAGAACAGAGGTCGAAAGCTCCAGTGGATAAAATAGAGCCACTCTCATTTCAGTCTTGCGCTGCCTTGCTCTCTTACAGCCTGAATGTACAACAGACATGCTACGACATGTTGTAGAAAATGGTTTCTCATGTAGCCATACCTTTTCTGTCTAAAATTTCTTAACACCTGACTGAAATTTGAAATAGGTAACTTTACTCAAAAAGTGTCCACACAGAAGAGTTTTGTTGTTTCTGTGGCCTGGTAGTGCTTAAGTGTGTTGTATTCAGTGACTGGAAAATGTTATCTTTGAGCTTCTATTCATACAGTTATCACTCAGTTCCAATCAAGCTGACAGAGGTGAGACTCTGTTCTCTAATCATTTCCTTAGATAATCTCTACACAGTTTCAAAAATACACAGTTTTGAAATTTATTATGTCTAACTACATTTTCCAATCCTTATACGTCAGACAGCTCAATAAAGTTGAACATGGCAACATATCTAATAGGTAGCATTCCCATTTTTTGGCTTTCTTTTTATTCCTTGAAAGGTCTTTACAGTTATGGTAATTTGCGACTGGTCACCAGTCTACTCTAGCAAGTCACTTTGTACGTCATGTCACCAGGGAAACCACTGGCTGCAGAATGTTGACAGAAGTGTAAATAATTATTTTGTTTCTGAAAAAATCCTATTACGGAATACCAAAGGGAAAAAAAAATAATTTCTATGCACTTTCCCCTTCTGTTCATCTCTCCCCTTTGTTTTTCATGTCATTAGTCTTTTTGTTCTACGCAGGATCCCCCTTTTTTCTCCCCTTTTCTTTATATCTTGATCCATGGCCTGAATCATTGAGCTTTAATTCTGGGATTCTGTTTCACTTCTTTATATTTTAAACAGTGACTTTCTGATGAACCTGAAAAGATTAAAGGAATGATGAGGGAAGGCTTATCTGTATTTCACAGGATTTTTTTTTTTTTTTTTGTCGGTAATGTTTCACTAACTGGGTTTGTGGCTGAGTATATTTAAGGTGACAATGAAATGCATGCTTATAGTATTTTGTTTGACTGTTTTGTTTATATATATATTTGTATATGTCATCATTGACTTTTTTATGCATTTCTTGCATTATCAAATCTGGGCTGAAAAACTGAGCAAAATTACATGTACCGTTTAGGGCCGGGACGTCAACCCTTTAACTTCAATTAAATAATTATATAAATTACAACGTGTTAAAAATTTTTACACGATAAATCACACTTTTTTTCTTTATTATTATTTTTTTACAAAAGCAAGGAATTTTGTATTGTGTTTCTGGTAGGCCTGTAAATCTGAAGCACAAGCAATATTAGCAAAAAACAGTGAGGGACAACAAAATCGCTTTTCTTGGCCTCCTGAAATATTTTTTTTGCTTTAAAGAAACAATCTAACGAGATGCTGGAAAAGATTTTTTGTTGTGTCACATGCAAGTTGTCCAACAAAGGGTAGGCTTAACATCGAAACTATTCAAACCTACTCTACATTTCTAAGAAGTAATATTTTTTCAAAGAAGCTACAAGAATGATCTGGGGCTCCTGAAACACTTGAAAGCTGTATAGGTGTAGCATTTTGCACCAGTCAGATGGTTGAATAACCTAAATAACAGATTAAAAATGCTTGTTGTTGAACCCCTATGTCTGTTCAATAACTTAGCAGCCAAAATAATTGAATTGAAAAGATTGCTTATTTTGTCAGTGGCTTTTGATCAAAATGCAATTAATTGCAGTTAATTCATTACAAACTGCAATTAAAAGTTTGAGTCCCACTCAAGTAAAGGAATGTTCTTAAATTCCTTTGTAATGTATGACTGTCCTTTCTTTGTACAAAACATGCTATGTTTATATCAGTGTGCAAGTAAAGAATTTTGATAAATCAACAGTTGAAAAATTGACAGCAGTTAGTTGTGCAGAAATGTCTGTCCTTGAGAACTTGGTGAAGTCTGTCACTCTAAGTTAGTTAAAACATGCTGTCTGCTGCTTGTAGTTGTGCGTGTGCATGAACATGTGTTTTTCAAAGCCTGTCTGTGAAAAACATATGCTTTGCTGTTGGGTGATTGATTGTCAGCACCACTGCATGCTCTCAGAGCTGTGCTTAGTGTGTAGGTGGTGGGTTGCTGCCTTTACCGCACAGTACAAATGTTGGATTTTACCCAAGCCTTATTGTGCAAATGCCCTAAGCATGTATTTTACGCTCTGACACTGTGAATGTCTTTCTGCTGGATGTTTACAAAATGAAAAGAGGGATATGAAATGGTAATTGCAGAGGTTTAGTTTAGAGAGTAAAAGGGGAAAAAGAGGAAGTGAGAAAATAATGACTGGATAACTGTCTAAGATAAAAAAAAAAGACAACTGTGTAGTTGGTTTGTGTAGGTTTACTTACTTTCAGTAAGAACATTTCTTTCCATGGCAAAATGTACAGTCTAACACACCGGCACGTCTATATAGTAAACTTTATGTTTATGTGCTGTGCATACTCGTCCCTGAAATGACTTTCCAGTCTGTGTGAGGTAGGAAACTACATAAGTAGTATGCACTCTGGGACCATGAGTAAGAACACGCTTCTTTTGTGTGTGTGTTTGGAGAAAGTATATATTTCCCCCCTAATAAATTACACAAGGTTCAAGCAGTGTGCAAATACATGTATTCCCTCTTTGATTTCTCTTCTACACTCACTTTTCAACACATTTCCCTTTCTATCAATCACAAACTCCACTGAACAGATATATACTAAATCTGCTCTTTTTGCTGTTTATAAAATGTCTGAGATGAGTGCTTCTTCCTGGTTCTCCCCAGCCATTTCACCCAGGGGACAGATAATAATCTATCCAGCCTTCAACACTTAGATTTCCCAACCAGTCGCCGAGTTTGTCAGGTCACTAAATATTGTTGACTTAATGTTTTTTCCCTTCTTTTCAGTGGAACATAAGGATGTGTCACTGATCAGCAGATCTTTTTTTGGAAGACTTTGAGGTTTTCCCACATAGATTACTGGCTTCCTCTCTTCTTTCTGTTTCTGCCACATATCCTCAAAGACACTTATAAATGTGGAAAAACTCACAAGAGACGGCTTGGACATTTTGTCCCCTTTAAACCACTTTTAAAAGGTTTCAGGAAGAGAACATGGAAGAAAAAAGAATAAAGTAGGGAAGCAAAATTATAAGAGAAATGGATTGAAAAGCTTGGCTTTCACATTTTGTTTTTTATTTTTAACACTTTCCTTAAACTGGCAGAGATAAAAAAAAAAAAAAAAAACTCTTTGCCTCTTGCTTATTTACTCCTTTGGGACTAATCCAAGCTAATGATATGCTTTTCAAAAGCATTTTTCTTTATGCATTTGTGATACCATGCGTATAGTGGTGGATACCCCTCACTGAGCACAAAGACACACTATAAATGAGCTCCTCTTCACGCCATTTTCCTCTTGATTTAGTCCCGTGCTTATTTTACAGTGAACAGCTCCAAATATTATTGAGCTACTCTTAAAGTGAAACAAGAGGAAGTATGGCAAACTTAAACCACACAAGTTTAAGTTTGCCTGTGTGGTCTTTAAACGGATAAATGCAACTGGTTGTTTTTATATCTGAGCACAGAAAAGAAACTTCTGTCTCCTTTTCTTCACTTTGTTTCTGATGAAGCAGATAAACACAATTGGTCAAGAGTTAAGCATTTTGATTTTTTTTGTGCTATTACTAGAGTTAACACAGATGTCCTTGCATGATTTTTTTTTTTTCAGAATTGAATAACAAATTCTTTATTAATATCATTTTGCACACTGAAGACATGGACTATATTTACAAAAGTCCTGAGTCTGGCATGATTTTCCAAAAGTGGTTCACATTAGAAGTTGAAAATATATTTTTGTGAGTTAGTTGAGACATGGATAACTAGGTTTGCACTTAGACAAATCCTAGTTTAAGTTTGAAAGAGTGTTGTTCCAGGCTACACATTCATGGATGTAATTCCTTTATTGAAATATGATAACTTCCCTTAACAGGTGCTAAATGATTTGTTGCCAAAACCCAGTTTTTAAATTCTTTTCTGAATTAGGAAAATTTGGCAGCATTTGTTTGTGTTTAGCATTGGATTAATCACTGCCTTAAAATAGAAGATAGGAATAATCAACACCTAAAAAATATGTTAGAATTGCTAAGATCATCAAATAGTATTTTTTTAAATTCTGTATGTAAATTATGTGAGTAAATAATCTCTCTTTTCTGCCCTTTCTCCTAAGATGCTAATATACTTCTGTCACCCGGTATCTACAGCCTTTTGCTTGCTTTTTTCATTCCACTCTCTCATTTTGGCTCATGATTAATCTTCTTTCCGTCTCATGCTCTCACTCTCTCAGCCCTCCACCTTTAGGCAAATTACACTTCCTGCTTCTTCTGTTTAAACAGAAATTCTTCTCTTGCCTCCCTCCGCTTATCTTTCTTGCTCTTCCTACACATTTCAACCCAATTAGTTACCCTCCGGTTAACTTGTCATTTAAAATCAGCATGCATACCATATATATACAGAAAGACATGAGCATAAATTCATGTCTTTTTCTGTTATTTTTATCATGTTTTCAGTAGGTCATTTTTTTGACATTTGAATTGATACCAAAGGTAGAATGTGTTGGACCATACGCATTTTCACAGCAAATCTGAAAATGAAATGATAATAGAAAAATTAACAAACGAGTACATATGAATATGAAAGGGAAAATCAAAACTGTTTTCTGTTCAGATGAGTTAATGTTTTGCAAGTTTACCCTTAACGCTGAACTGCACAGGCATCGTAGAGGGCATTGCCAAATACAATTTTAATAGCCTATTAGACTGAAAATCTGCCCTCAAAAATGTAGTTTTCTTTTCAAGAAGTACATCAGAAAGATAGAAGAAGTCTCAAAGTTTCTTCCAAAATACATTTTTCTGAGAGTGAATTTAAAACTTCAAATAGATATGCATCACAAGTCTTTGTAGAAAAATACATTTAATAATTACAAAGGAAACTGATTTTATAAATCCTAGTTCTTTTATTTAAATGAGTTCATACAGCAGAAATTAGAAACAGATTTTTTTAACATAATTTTACCAGTTCTACTAAACAAGGCGTCTCTGAAGGTATTTTTGAACACGACTTTTCCAATAAAAATCCTCTTGCCTGATTTTGTGGCCAATTATGAGGTTACATGTCAATATGCAGACGTGAAAATACAATGCTAATTTTATGAGAGCTTAATTTATTTAAAAAAAACTTTGATAATAAAATAAAACATTCTCCATAAATGTAATACTTTTGAAAAACAGTTTTGAGAAATTTGTAAAATTTAAAGAATCCCTAACAGATTTTTATCACTGCTGCATTTTTACAGTATTTATAGTTATACGCCTATGCAATTTTTAACGGCTCATGGCAAATTTTTGTCAGGTTCAATAAAATAAAGTGGGGAAATAAGGCGCTATGTGATGTCTGCAGGCCACAAAATGATATGTTGAGTTTAATATGTTTGTAATTTGTATGGTACTTTCAGATGAATTAAAATAGCTTCAGTGTGTTCAAATCCTGTACTATTCCACCTGTGTTTTACTGACAAAGGCTGCAAGTGTCTCATATACACACATTTATATGTTGAATTAAGCAGAACAATATTTGAGACTTACTATGTGATAGACAGAATAACTAAACTTAGTTGGATGAGATATTTGAGTAGTCTTGACTTTAGTTTAAATTCATTCAATTGCAAAGCAGAATAAAAATAATAAAGTGCAATTTTTATTAGTTAATATTATTTCCCCTAATTTCACCATCTAATCTGAACCTCATTCCATGCATCACCTCTGGTGAGTTGACATCTGAATTGTCTCACCCCTCAGGCTGGTTTGCTTGACCAGCTTTCAAGAAAAGCATTAGTGATAATTTCTGTGCTCGTTGTGTTTATAAACACATATTTAGGCCATACCATGAAATGTTTATTTCTCTCAGAAATGTGCTTATTTGGAGAAGAATGAAGCTTATTCATACCACACAGCTGAATCTTTTGAAACTGTTGAAGGCAGTCCCGAATTTCTCTTCAGACCTAGAAACAGATTTCCTGAGCCAGTTTTGCTCACACTGGAGGGATGTGTTGAATCCGTGATGGAGTTCACAGCACCTCCACAGTGTGGAAAATCAGTGAATCAGACACTCGTGGCTGTTCCAAATTAAATTTGTGAGCAGAATTTTCATTTTAATGCATCTCAGTGTCACTGAACATTTATCTTCACCTGCTACTCCTTTCAGCACTTCTATAGGTATAAACCACCTGACAATACTGGATGATAACTGTGAGTTGTTATACTGTCTGTAATGCCGAATAGATTCAAATTGATTTTCTCATGATTACATTTATTTTATAATAAGGATAAAGTGGCCATCTAAATTACCCAAAGTCAACATCCTTTTACCAGCATTTCATTTGTACTTTACACTATCTTTTACAATTATACCCTCCTAGTTGAAAAAAAAACATATACATAAAAATGGATGTATTACTGTTTCCCCTTTTTCTCTCATCATAAAATAAAGGATTGTGATATGGTAATTGGGGTATTTTGGTTTAATTGTGCCAAGACACCAACTCAATTATTATTTTTTTTTTTTCTGCTGTACCATTGGGGTTAGCAAGTGGAATATATCATACATCAAAGTAAATTTTTAATCTGTCGGTATTTAAATCCATTAAACTGTGTATTCTAACAGAGTGTACAGGCCTCTTCAATAAAAAAAACCCAGCCACTCAACATCAAAGATTCACCAGCACTCTTCACAGTAGGTGTCAGGTGCTTTCTGTATGCCTGTTTCTCTGTCTACACCAAAACCAACCTTTGATGTTTGAAGCCAGATACTTTTATTTTGATCTCATCTGACCATGTAACTCAGCAACTCAGCCCCATTACTGTTCTGAATGGTGTTGGTTCTTTACTTTGTTGACTGACAAAGTCAATGTTTTCATTCCTGTGGCATAGCCTCCGAAAATGATCTGATAGTTTTGCTGGATTTTGCTCATTGGAAATTTGGCCCTCTGACCAAAGTAACGCTTTTGTCTCCCAGGTGTCTTAAATCTTTAAAAGTCTTGCTTTAAGATATGTACATGGAGGTGTTGTATGTTTTTATATCTTCTGAAGTTGGTAGAGAAAAGTAGAAATTATCTATCTGACTGTCGGTGATTAAAGAACAGGCAGACTGGTTCAAGATGATAGAAAATCAAAAGTGAAAACCAAGATATGTGAAATAAATTTCTGAATGCACAACACCTTGAAGCAGATGGTCTACAGCTACAGCAGCAAAAGACCATCTTTGTGACAATCCTTAGAGCTAAAAACAAGGAACTGAGGCAATAATTCCCACAGGCTCACCTAATTTGCACAGTAAAGTATTGGGAAAAAATGTTTTTTCTTTTTTTTATGAATCTCAGTTTTTAATCAGCAACATTAAGATGTTAGAGTTTTAACTCACAGGTTGTTGTATAAGTCTTTTTTAAAGCATGGTGGGATATTTGTGGCCTGACAGGTGCTACATCAATAAGTATTGGTAAGGCAGTTCTGAAGACAAAAAAGGTCCAACCCAGTACTAGCAAGGTATACCTCTTAGAGCCTTTAGTCAATCTTCAGTCACTGTGTTTATTTTGTAATTGTAGCATTTGGTACTGTATAAGTAATGCAACAATAAAATTAGAATCACAAACAAGTCTTAGTGAATGGGAGCAGTAACTTGGGAATACAAATGCAGTCTGAACAACATGGGAGGAGACACTGTTCAGCAGAACAAACAGAAAGTAAGTGAATAATAGAACAAAAGGACAAGGAAGGCGTCTCAGGTTGTTAAAAAAAACAACAGAATCCTACCGCGCTATTTGAAAATGCAGCACATCTTTTCCTTGTTTCGGGTTTTAACATACATCAAATGTTTTATTTTTCAGCGTGAATCCAACAAAGGCATGTTTCTGCCTTTATGTCTTGCAGTGCTTTACATCACCTGTAAGATGTTCACTGACACGAGCACAGATGGTGTCAAAACTTCATTATGATCCATGTGTTTGAAGGTGATGTCAAGTGCTGGCACTATTTTGTGCATTTGAAGATGAACCCCCCTGCAATAAAACATATTGATATTTCCAAAGAATACTATTCATCGGGGGTGCTGTGGTGGCGCAGCGGCAAAACACAACCCACGTTTGGCGGCCTCAGTCCTCGTGGTGGTAGTCGCAGGTTTGATTCCAAGCCTGGTGACATTTGCCACATGTCTTACCCCTGTCTCTTTACCCTCTTTCCTGTCGGACTACTTTCAAATAAAGGCCATAATTCTGAGGATTTTATGTCTTCTAAAAGGGTTTTCAGCTCAGGTGTATTGCAAATAATTTCACAATTTAGTACTACTTTGTAGGAACACAAAAAGTAAAACTTACTACAAACAAAGCATTTATTTTATCTTATTATTATGTGTTAAAAGATTATAACATGTATCACCTAAAAGCTGCTCAGTTGGATACATAGATATTTTTTGTTCACCTTTTTTCTCTGTTCTACTATTTATTCTTCTGCCCGCTATTTTACCCTTTTAGTGTGACAACAGGGGAAAAAATCCTAGTAAATTGCTTTTCTTTTTCTTAGTCAAGTGGTTTGAGGGTTTTGCAAATTCACTGAAACCAACATCAAAGATCTTCCAAACTACTTAACAATTAGAGCAGAGAAAGTGGAAGCTTAAAACAAAGATCTTCATTCCACTTTGAAAGCTCAAAGATGATGTTGAAAAAGGCAGAATTTTGTTTAGAAAGTTTTTCTTTAGAGAGAAGGAAGTTAATTACACATTATGTCGGATTACCTCAAATTTTAATTTGGATGTGAATTGGGACTGAATGATTGGCCTGTATTTGCTTTTTCTTTTCTCGTTTTGTAAGCCTTTTATCTTGGCTCTCCTGTTTCTGAATGTGCAAAAAGGCTGCTGAAATCCTGCGGAGCCTTGCAGATCAATTGTCAAGAAAAAATTTAATCTAAATTCAAAGTTGTAAACAAATATGCAAAAAAAGATAAATAAACCAGTAGTAATACAGTAAATTTACCAGATTTCTTTGAAATAATTGCTGACGGAATTGATGTTCTAAACTAGCTGTCGATCTGATGGATGTTAAATGTTTGCTTATTTTAGTTTCTATATCTGTATGACCGTTAATTGCATGTATTTCTCTATGCTTAAATTCAGAGAATGTATGTTATGGATAAATAAGAGCATCACATTTTTTGTGTGTCTTTCATGTGCCAGGTCCTGGTACATTTCCAGTTACACATCTAGCTGCATGAGGATTGTTACACACGGCATGCGTGAAAGTACAAGAAGAGGCAATGTGAACATGATTTTGCAGAAAAACGAGTGGACAAATATTCGCAGATAATCATGCTCTCAAAGTAGAGGCTGAACTGAGAATGTTGGTGAATAGTTGAAGGAAAAGACATGCTATAAATCTGTAATAGGGGACTTTGTCAAGAGAGTGAAGACAAGCTAATGTCCTTCTGTGTTTACAACCCCATAAGTATTATCCATTAAAATCAGCTCTGAAAATGTTCCATTTATACCCTTGTATTTTACAGCAGCATTGCATCCCACTGACATTTTTGTGTGTGAAGTAGGCAAAAAAAGCTATAAATAATAAATCATGTTCTTCTATACAACTACAGTAAAGGGCTATAATCTTGTTTTGTTGACAGAAGACCACAAATGAGGTATGACATCAGTTGTCAAAGAAAATCTTGAAGAAAATATTGGAGCAGGGAAAGATTTAGCTGAAATATATTAGGTGAACAAAGAACAAGGGCAATGGCACAGGAAGGGGAATAGAAAACAGAATAAAAAGGAAACAAGCAGACACAGAGGAACAACTGATTTAAGTGATGTAATGCAATGAAAAATGTCAACCAAGTTTGTCTGATTTACTCAGGAAAAGCTCAATTCTATGAATTATATGTGTTGCATGGGTACCATATGGGACTATTTGGTATTGCTCAATTTGTCATAATATAACATCTTAAAGGCAACTAGATATATGTGGTTGCCCGTGTGGCAGGCAGCTACACAGTTATGCTAAAGAAAGACCATTGGTACCTATGGTACGTATAAAACTTATACAGTGCATCTGGAAAGTATTCGCAGCACTTCTTTTTACACATTTCATGCTAAAGCCTTATTTCAAATTGAATTAAATTAATCTCTTTTGCCAGTATTATGCACACAAATACCATATTACGAACTGAAGGAGAACGTCCTTTATCCATTACGTTCTTGATGTGTGAGGTTGAAGAAGAGTCAGTGAGTTGAACTCATAAATTCTATTTATTAATGCCAAAATACAGCTAGTCCATTGTTCATGCTATCCTTATGGGCAAACAGAGCAAAATGGCATCATACAACAATTTGTAACTCCCTTTGTTAGCCTCTATCTAAGCTATGCCCAAAAGAGGGCTTTCCGTAGTGTGTCATTTCATTTAACCTTAGCTTTGAGGGATTTCCTGTCGTGATTTGTGGGTGAGGGAGAACACAGCAGACCCAGGTAATGATGAATGATGATTTTAATGACGAATATGCAGCTCAAAACAGTCCAAGGACCAGGCAGCACAGTGATCGGTAGCTAATGGTAACACTGGTAGCAACTGACTAGACTGATTGTGAGAGCTGACGCCGACACAGGACTTCACAGTTCTACTGTGGCGACGAACAACAAGGCAACACTTGACATACGTCCAGACAGCTTCGACATATGACATTTGACTAGGACCCGACAAGAGACAAAGACAACAGGTGGGCTTAAATACACAGGGAGGTAATCACAGGGAACGAGACACAACGGATAGACAGGACAGCACAGAGACTCCATAGAAACACAGATCTAATAAACACACAGAGAAACTCAAATTAACACAAAGAAAACCCAAATCCCGACATTTCCCTAACATGTTATTTCCTTTAGCTTTGCGCACATGTGCTCTATGTGAGTGCATGTATGTATGCATATAAGAGCATGCAAATACCTAATGGAGAAAGAGGAAAACACAGAATTATTTATTCTCAACATAACATGCATTTTACAAAATGATTAAAGCCAAAAAATTAGTTTGATTTGTACTGCTGGTGTGTTACTATCAGGTCTTTCTTGAAAAAGAGATTTTTAATCTCAATAAGACATACTTGGTTAAATAAAGGTGATTTGTATACATGCATACAAATCACATATAACTATTCATGTAGGCAGTCTCTGTTGATTTCTGAATTCATATTTCCCTCTATCCTCACTAGTTGTCCAGTTCGTGCTCTTGCAAAACATCCCCACAGCACAATGCGGCCACCACTATGCTTCACTGTTATATTTAATGTTTCAGTCACAAAATGTTATAAAGAGGGAACAAAAACACATAAGTCACACCTGTCTATAACTCGTAGGGCCAGCCAAACTATAGAAAAGCGCAACGTATAGCCTGAAAAATATGTTGTCTTAAAAAAAAAAACACACCAAGGATTTGCTCTACAAATCAGACTTTTCAGTCTTTTTATACAATACAAGCGAGTGGATTACATGTGTTACTTACCAGTGTTTTTTTTTTTTCTGTCATTACTCTCAAAGCTGTTCTCGTGCTCTGATAAAGTGCTGCAATAAGCACTGTCGCTGACGTGCTGGTGCCTGCTCCAACCTAATGATGGGCTGGGTGGTTAAATGCTCTGAAGCCAATTACTGTGTCGTGTAACTGGTGTCAATTGCACTGAGGCCAATTATGCACATTTGCACACCCAGCACCCTTATGGTTCTGCGGTGGAACACGAAGAGGCATGGGTTGTTTGTGTTCAAACGCAAGAGGGTGGGGATCAACATTATGGTACATAGACAATTTATAACCTTTTGATTAACCTATTTTTTCACATGGCAAATCTTCTTAATTGAAATAAAAAGGTAGTCAGCTCCATGTCTGTGTCTTTGTCTTACAGAGTCATAAGATCAACTTTAATAAAAGCTGAGATTGAGTGTATGATTTTAAGAACACTTAGATTTTAACCTGAAGTCGCATCATGTAGCAGAATATATGTGATTTGAGGTGCCGATCCATGTATTTTATGTGAAAATCAACTCTTTGTAAAAGGTCGGTCACTTTTCAAAGTACATTTTACAACTGTAAATTGTACATTTAGAATTGTTACCATCATGTGTAATTGTGCATGAGCTGCTTTTGGCTGAACCGTGAAGACTTAGGTATTTATTTTGCTGAGTACGATGGAAGTTCTACAATTATGTGGTTAGCTGTGACATTTCAGGTCAAAAGAGTGCCAAAGATCCAAACGCATTAGCTCCATGTTATCAGCCTCTTGTAATAACATTGTGTACGCAAAACTCTGCTTTTAAAGAGTGAGAAATGAACTCTTTGCAAGTTTCCATGCTTGGCATATTAGGCTGTTTCCCTTTTGCAATAGTACTCATGTACTACCTACCTATAGGGAGATCTGAAAACATTTGTGCACTTATGCCCATATGTTCTCTCTGACATAATTGGTTTGATATGCCTGATAAAAAAAAAAAAAAGTGTGTGGTCTAACTGTAATTACATGCAGCCCATGTGGTCATGAGAATTAAGTGACTGCACATGGTTGCAATATAATTCAATATATGGGTTTTGTTGCAAGTGTTACAAAGTGAGCCTTTTTTCTCGCCAAGTCTGGAACAAACATTAAAATGTTTGTTCCAGAGGAGTACTTGTATTTTAAATGTAGTTATTTAAATCAGTGGAGGATTTAGAAGACGTATAATTCTTTTTTTTTTTTTTTTTTTTTTTTTTTTTTTTTACAATTTTGACACAACAAAATTCTATATGTTTTATTAGGATTAATATTGTAGAACAAACAACAAATAGTACATAACTGCAAAGTGGAAAAATAAAAGACATGGCTTCTAAATTTTTTTACAAATTGGTATCTTAAAAGTGTGGCATGCATGTGTATTCAGTTCTCTTGATTAAATGCTTTGCAAAACCCCATCGGACTTGTGAACTCGTAACAGTTTCTTCCTTCCTGCCATGGTTGCTTTGTTTACTATGTCATTGCAAACCACACATATGACAAAACGCCATGACGTTACTGCGGTGGGAGGGGATTCACAAGAATTTGGCACAGTGTGTCTTATGGACCTTGAAGGGTGTGTGCGAAAACAAATGTCCCACAATCTTGGCCGCTGCTCGACTTCGGCCCAACCATCCTGGACCCTTAATACTTAAATATGTTTTGTTCTTAAGCCATTTCATTATAAATATTGCTGTGTTTAGAGTCATTGTCCTTAGCTGATCAATCTCAATCTCAACTTTTTAGCCTTTAAGAGGTTTTATCCCAGGTTTGGTCTACATTTACCCTCTAACATTACATTAATGCAAGTAGCTGAAGAAAAGCATGTTCACAGCATAATGCCGCTGCTGCCATGTTTCACAGTGGAGTTTTTAACATTTTTTTTTAATTGTCGATTTTCTGACATACATAGAATTGTTTGCATAGCGAAGAAAGGTCACTTTCACCTCTTTTAATTGGGGCACCTAATCCACATGTCTGATGTTTAGTGTCTTGGAAGGCATTGGTTACATGATATATTTTGCATGCGTTTAAGAATTAAAGGACTTAAACAAAGGCACAATGGACTTTTTCTTTGTAAAAAAAAATTTTGAAACAATTTTCTTCCACTTCACAAACATACACTTCCTTCTGTATGTCATGCAAAATCTAAATAGTCTGTGGTTGTATTATTAAAGCATGTGAAAATGCTCCAAGGCATTGAATAGATTTTGAAGGAACTGTACAGTCACTGTGAAATTGGAAGATTTATTTATTTATTTTTTTTTTTTGCATATCTAGCTCATGAATAATGTAATAATTCTATTTTTGTAAAATAGAATTATTACATGGCAGCTAAACAAGACAGGAATTTCAAGAGGACCAGAAAACATAGTTTTCTCTTTCAGGGTCCTAGGATATAGAATGTAAACAGTCCCACTTTTAGTTGTTGAATTAAAATTAAGTGAGACAGCAAGCTTAAACACCGTGGTAAATTTTAAAGCGATTAGAAAGAAAGCTGTTTTCACACATGAACACCGGAGGTGTTTAGGAGAATGTCCAGACAATTTGGACTTCACAGGAGGAGACTTTCTGCTGGAGAAGCACTTGCACAGCTGGAAATGTTGCAAAGAGAGTGTGTGTGAGGGAATGCATATTCAGTGGAAACCAGAGGCAAGATGTGATGCAGAAAAGTCTGCTTTGGAAATCACTGTATTTTCTTCACACCTTGTTGACAGTGGAGAGTGAGGCTACCTGATGAGCATTTTTGTGTTGGTGCCAGCACTAAAATATATCTGAACATATTCAGAGTGAGAGACAGATTCACTGCAGCAAATGGGAAAACAACAAAAAGGTCACAAGAAAGCAGCGTGAAGGAGCACACTGACTCATTGGCAGCAAATGCTCTAAAAGATTTGATGCAGTGTTTGCACATTGTCTCGCCCGCTGATTTCAGGACTTTTTTTAAAGGAGGCCAGAACAGAAGAGTGCCTTCAAGAAGCCTGAAGCAAATGTTTTGGACATTTACGTTCTCACATGCGTACCCTCCGGAACATCTCTAGGACATTTCAAAACTTCAGTTCATGTGTTAAAATAGCCATAGAGAGATTTATGAAAAGAGTTAAATAGAGCATGTAAGAAAGAGCCAGATAGATGAAAGAAAGAAGACGCAAATAGAACTGCTTAAGGAATCTCAGAGAGGTTTCCCACAGGGATAAGGCTGATGTAATATTTAGAGGTACAAGGGGCAGTGGTGTCACCCCGACTAGCTTTTAGACCTCTCTGAATAGCAGTCAAACACTGCCAACTCCCTTGGTGCAATAAGGCCACACGCAAGTTGCAGTGACATCTAACACGCAAAGCACAAATAATAGACTTTTTATGTCCATATGCTGGAAATTAGCCAGGTGAGTGTTCCTGTTGCTCCCCAGAAGTGTCCACTTGCTCAGAAACAAATCGGCTTCAGCCTCCATTCCATTAATATGTAATAGTCAGTTTTAACATCCACATTTTTCCATCATAAATCTACAGATGATGCCAAACTAATGACTGTGAAATATGGCGTACAGAAAGGGTCTAATTTGTTGGGAACCCTGGAAGAGATGTGTGAAAAGCTTTAAAATGAATTAATTTTTCCACTCAGTAACATAATTGCATACTAAATATATAATTTCAATGTAATTTTGATTATGGTTGGCGAAGTTGGTGGTAGCTTTTTGATTTTCTTTATTAGGTATGCCAGGAAAAAGCCTTTTCTGTTTTACCATTATATCATTATCACTCGAGGTTTGCTAAACCCTCGTTGGACTTCTTCTATACTTCATTACTTTGATCAAATGACAAAGTTTTAGATTTTCTGGAACAATTGCTATTGGGTTTGGTGTGTTACACAAACACATTGTGCCCAATGGCAGAGGTTTGTTGCTCGTGGAACTTTCTTGGACCACATGGGTACAAAACTCCCGTGAAATATTGAGACATTCAATATTTCTTGTGACATTACAATGAACATGGGTTGTCATCAACACAGAGATGCTTAACCAGTCACAAAATGCGCCTTAATTTGAAACCATCTCAGTATCCAGATCTAAATCATACAGCAGGAGCTGTAATTTGTTGTATGTATGAAATATTTATGATACAAAACATTAATATTCATAAAATTAATATTATATTTAAAGTCAAGTGTTAAATATGCAAATGTTAAAAGTCACTACAATATCCACTACAAAATAGACAGAAATCTGCATCCTATGAGTAGATTGTTGTACATGACTCAAAAATGACATGCCTGAGACATTTCCACATCTGCTAGTTTGGTAGTTTTCAGTGTGAGATTATCCTCTTCTAAAATAATTTCATTTAAGGGTTTTTACAAATCCCTACCAAGGTTACCAACACACATTGGCATGTAGGCCTATACATATGCATTTCCAGCTAACTTACATACCTTTTTTATATGTTGTGTAAAAAAAAGAGACTATTGACAAAACAGAAAATAAAAAGGAGCAATCACAGCAAAATTAGAGAACAACCTGTCTGTTGAGTATCAAATACAATTTAGGCTTAATGTTGACAGTTCAGCCATTAAGCAAAAGCTTAAAAATTCTAGTAAAACCACTACTAGTTGTGTGCCTTTCCATGGGCTAAGCCCAGTTTCCCTCAAGTGTGGTGAAAATGTTTAAATTATTTATATGGCAGTTGAACCAAATTCAAACAAACACACAGATGCACACATATATTCCAAGACAGATTACATGAACTTTCAAGCCTCTGGCCTCTGGGAGCTTTCAGCAGCTTCCTCTGATGTCTAGAAAGTTCAGTATGTATGTGAGTGTGTGTGGGTGTGTGTGTGTGTTCTGAAAATGACAACAGACCCTTTCATAAAGGTCTTGGCCCTTCATCTACCTTGGGGCCAAGACTGCATGCTGCCTGCCCTAGTAAAGACCTACATCTGTCCTTTCCCCTTTTCCCCTGTTTTTTCCTCCATCCTATTGAGTCCTTTATTTCTTTCTCTCTCTTTATGCTTGTTTTTCTGTCAGCACAATTAGTTTCAAAATACTTTTTCGGCAAGGCCTACCTCTCTTTTCATTTCTTGACCTCACCTTTTGTCTTTTTGACTGTTTTCAACAATTTAGTTTAGCATTTCCTGTCATTCCCATCTGAAATGTACTCAACCTATCCACCTAGTCATTCTTCCATTTTCTTCCTTCAGTCCTTTACATTTCCCTCCTTCTAATCTCCTCTTGTCCTCTCTTTTTTCCCTTTTTGTTGTTCTTTATGCACATTTATTCACAATATTTTTCTAAGACAGTCCCGTTAATGCTTACACCCATAGTGCTCACACAGTCCCACAACAGTGCACACAATCTGGCTCCAGTAAAATCTTCCAACGACATTTACATCTCATGTTAAATGGATGAGCTGAGAGAAGGTGTCCTGTTTTGCCTCCAGTGTCGGTTGTTGGGAGATACAGGGCAGATTCTGAGATTACATCTTTATGTGATCTCTATGTTGCCTTCGCAGCTGTTGTCTGCATGACATATCGCACATTACGCTTGCTGCAGTCTTGTCTGTCATGACAACAATTTACAAAAACACAGTATGTCATAAGCAGAAATGCCTGTCTGACATTTTAAATACATATATCTCTAAATGTGGAGCAGTAATATAAGTTATGCAGTTTAATGAGTAAGTGCATAAATTTTCCTCGTAGGCGTTCAAGAGGAAAGCCCCATCTGTACTTACTTATCCTTCCTACCTGTGAATAACACCAATTTTTATCACTGTCAAGGCAACAACGTGCCCTTCAGCTGAAATGGAAAATTACACACGATCTGTCGTCCCAGACTGCAATTACTGATGTGATGTCTGAAAATAAACAGTCATGCTCAGAATTGTATCTTCTGCACAAACAAGGTGAAAGTCAGGAAAGTAGGTCAGAGGATGCCAAAGTGATGTTACAAGACACAATGAAAGTTCTGCTCAGTGACCTTCTCATTCTAAGAAACTGCCACATTTATGTAATGTCATTGAAAAACATGCTCCTGGAATAATTCAAACTAAAGATGTCTTATCATCATATCATTTGTAGGCTTAGAACATTGTTGCTCGTGTTGTCTTATCAAAAATAGGCTACTATTACATCCAAGTATTACAGAAAACACACTCAGGATGTTAGTTGAGTGAAATTTGTTTGCTGGGATTTACCTTGAAGACACAAGCTAAAATAAAATAAAAAAAATATATATTTATTGAAAATGTGTAAAAAAAATAACCTACAAATGAGCGCTAAGAGAGCAATATGAGTTTTATCATAAGTACCTTAATTATGTGCGTGTACTGCAACATTTTTATGGCTTAATGACCCTCTCTAAAAGCGTCCATGGTTAATGTTCTTAAAAAAGTTTTTTTTTTTATGTATTTGTTAAATATGACACCTGCAGAAGTTCATAGCTCCTGGTCAGAAACAGCCATTCAGAGCCAGGAGGAACATCTGAACACTGTCAATCATGCTTCTGTATGTGCTACTCACACTTTCCCCTACACAGCGTCTAGATTGATGATTGCTGAAGCTATGCTAGTGGCAGTGACACAACCTAACGTTACAGGAAAACTGTTTATCTGCTGTGCCAACGTCTAGTAGCCTGCACATTCAGAGCAGGTGTGAGCAGCATGTACACGAGTGTGATTGACAATGGTAAGACCCTCCTCTTTGTTCTGATTGGTTGTATCTGACTGAGAGCAGTATATTTCTGCAGATGGTTGTAGGACCACAAGAAGAAGGCAGGCAGTATTCTTTAAGGATGCTCATCCTCTGACTAAACTCATCTCTCCATCCTTGTTCATGGTCTGCCGTCTGATACTTTATGTCGGTCCCACTTCAAAATTGGCCAAAATTGGTCATTGGCTATGATTTGCATGAACAATTTTAAAACTGCTTCCTAACTGCTCTGGATGTGGTCTTCGTTGGGACTGAATGAAATGGCATATATCACAGTTTATTAATTTATTCAAAAACAATACAACAGAATAATTGATATATCTTGTTCTTGTACCTTAACATTATTATTTATGTAAATGTCACTTTTTATTGTAAATTTTTTTTTTTCTCAAAAAATTCGCCAGCAAATATTATCATGGAGTATGTGCGCACATTTTTCATTATCTTTTTGGCATAAACCCTTCCTTTCCATTAGAGATGGGCAATTTGATGTAGTTCTTGAACATATCGTCAGCACACATTAAAATGTCTTTAAACCAAATGAAGAAGCAGCGCTGTACCTTATTGGTTCCACTTCACTTCACTTTGAGAAAAAAGGAGCATGACAAGCGAAGCAGATGCGACAATTGTAGGATAGAAAAGCACTTTGCTCATAACACATTTGAATTGTGTGCATTATTTAGTGTTTTTTGTTAATCTCTCTTTTTTTCTCTCTCAGTTTCTCGGTTTCTCCTCAAACAGCCTTTCTTTTTGCCCTTTTACACCATTGTTGTTTACTTTGCTGGTTGGCTTTATTGCTCTGTCTCCTTGTCTGTCTCTTGGTCACCTTGAGATTCTGAGTGTCCATTAAGGCTTTCAACTTTCCTGATGTGCTGCTTGCTTTCAAAGCTTTCCTGGACTTGCATTGTTTTCACCCATGGCTGACTTGCTCTCCTCCTAGTAAAAGAAAAAAAAACACATCTGTGTATATGCGCACATGGTTTACAGCTACATAAAGGCAATTTAACAGTTTTCCTGCCTCCACATTTTGTGATTGCATGATGTCCTTGCATTTTGGTCAGAGGTTGCCCTCTAAGAGTGTTAAAAAAAGGTTTTTTACTCTGTTTATCTGAATCCTTGAACAATAATTATTTACCCTGAGACAGAGTGGTGTTCCAAGTTCTTATATTTTATCATTTAGTAAATGATAGGGAAGGGTGTGAATATGTATGCTTTAATTTTTTCTCTGGAAAGCCTTTGTGAGCCTTCATATCGACATAAAACATTCAGGAAGAAGTGTGCGGGGGGGTGTGTAGGGGTATGGGTGTGTGTGTGTGCGTGGTCCTGTCAGTCTCTCAAAACAACACCAGTGTATCGGTTTGTCATGTTGCTGACTGAATATTTCAGTTTTTATTCAGGCCAAAGACTTATTTTTTTCTCTTCAACACATAAACACAGCAGGTTTGTCTCTCTTTTGGCTCAAGCAGCTGGTGTGGTTTTTGTGGAGCCATTTGTCAAAGTCACGCTGAAGTGATGCGAAGTTATATGCTTGTTACTGGAAAATTTTTTGTTTAGTTGCATGTAAATATCTGTCCGTCACTTGTCTTTTTAGTATACACTGGCTTTTGTTGCCCTCTTTGGTGTTTATGTCTGTTGACATAAACTGCAAAGGGGAATTTTCTGTTTCACTTTTTCCAAATAATTTTTTTTTCTTTTTTTACCAATTTTTTTGTGATTTGTGTTTAATCCAAAATGAATGTCAACATCATCGAGAGAGTAGCTTTTGTAAATTTCAAATGTTGATAAACAGAATACTAACAAAGCACTTGATTCTGCAGATGGATAAATTGTCAAGTTTCTCTACAAGGAATCAGTTCAGTTAACTTACACTTTACAAGACAAACAAATCCAGTTCATATCCAACTGTGTAGAATCAAATTTTGTAGAAATTCAATTCAAGCCAATACATTATACTTTTAGATCAGAATCCGGTTTATTTCCACATGAGGCTTCAGTTTCATATGCCATCTGGCAACTAACAAGAACATGTTAGAAGTTGGTATTGATAACATTAGACTTTATATTATATGTTTAAAGCCAAGGTTGATTTATACAAGTCATTTGAACTTTCACCTTACTAGTGTTGGCAAATTAAGTCTGAACTTAAAATAGTGTCAGGATTGTTAAAAATGCACAATTTGACTTAAGACACGAGTCACTCGTTGATGCAGATTAGTCATACGAACTTCAGAATTAGGTTTACAGCAATTTTTTCATTTCATTGACATACTTTCCTTTACTAATATTAACATTGTGAGGTGACCCACCTGAATCCTGCTTTGAATGTGTTCCTGGTGGAGTACCTTCATATAAAGGCCACCAGTGCCAAAACGTTCTTAAAACAAACAGAAAAAATGTGTGTTTGCTGGAATAACTCACCTTGATCCTTACCTCATTAAGAAGAGCATTGTGTGCCTTTGTTGAATTTCAACACCCTGGAGCAGAATGGCTTTCAAACTTATAGATATTCTCATTTAAGTAAAAAAAAAAAAAAAAAAAAGGGTAAAAAAAGCCTGTTTTAAGGAGTCAACTGGCCTTAACATAAAATGCTGCAATAAAGCTCCATAAAATTTGTTATTAAATTACCATGCGGCATTAAAGGTGTAAAAACCAGAGCTAATTTAGAAGATTTAAATGCTACTCCAGGTTCAAGTGTGCACAGACTTGTGTAACCTTTCTTTCTGCAAGGGTATTCCTTCATTTGCTCGAGTGCATGTCTAAGTCATGTGCTTATAAAATTTTTTGTAACTTTAAATCTTGGCCTTATCTTATGAGAGGGAAGGGATTTGGTGTGCATGTGTGTGTTTCAATCCTATTAAACAAGGGATGCGAGCCACATAAAGAGGTAAGTAAAAGAAATTGATCCTGAAAATAAATTTGACTGATGTTTTCATGTGAGTTAAATAATTCCACTGTATTGCCTCACTAGATGATTATATTACTCCATAGAACAATATTAATTCTAATTTAATCATTTCTAGTGTGCCAACAGTGAGAACCGTGCAGAGATTTGCAGGAAGACTCATCAAGCAAATTAGTTTTAAATGAATTGAATGAAGAGAGAGAGAGAGATCCAGACAGAAAAATGGATTATCACACTTCTGCACTAACAGCTCTTCAGCTAATACTTTGGAGTCAGTAGTGAGCAATGGGGACAGCGAGTCTGTATCGTACAGCTATCAGCCAGCTGCTCACCAATTATACAAATGGAGCTGTGAACAGGTGGAGAATTGAGGATTTTTAGTTAGCTGTCTACAGAACATCTTTCTCGAACATACAAAATGTTCATTTTCAGCATTTCCTCTTTCTGCAGTAATAAGCAAAACATGCTGCCCACCCATTAGGAGCAGGGTTACATGGAAATGTGTTTATGTGTGCGGGTGGATGCATCCATTTGGTCTTTCAAATAGCAGCACTTGCATCCCAGATACATATCATTTGAAAATATTTGCAGCCCACATACGGATTTCACACCAAACTTTGAGATCAGGTTGCAGAACTACTTTTGCATAAAGTCTGTTTATCATTATTATTTTGATTTTGAATACACCTTGCTGTGCGGTCTCCCATGTGTACGTCTTGTAAGAATTTTGTATGTGTGCGCGCTTTGGCTCAGCTCTTTGGCTGAGCACAAACAGCCCTCTGTGTAAACATCTCATTAGCGTCGGGGGGTGGGGAGGGATGTACACCCCTGTGTGTGTGGGCGGGTGCACGTCTGCGTGCGTGTATTTGTGTGTGTGTTGATTGATGGGGTCACAGCAGGGTGCCAGGCCTACTTACAACCTCCTGCCTCCCGCTTTCCCCTCCACTCCCGTTTCTCTTTTCCATCGCTCAGTTCCATCCTCGTTTAATCTGGCAGCAGAGGCGAAGAAGAGCGGGAGCGCGAGTCACCAAGGGACACTGCTCGTCTTCAAAGGATGCGACTCATGCCGCTTTTTGCCTCTCCCGTCACCTTGTCTCTTTACTTTGCCCTCGCTCTTGTCTCCTCCTCGCTTGCTCAGCTTCTCCTCCCTGCAGTTTTGTCTTCATGTTAACTTTCTCCGCCTCCCTTGTCTTCCATTCAGACATCAGTGTTTCACGATACAGAGAGGGAGAGAGTAATTTTTGTTTTGTTATAACTGTTTTTTTTCTTCCTCGATTGATACTTGTCAGATCTGAGTTTTCCCCTCTGAATTTGTACTTATCTGAATCTGAAGTACTGTTTGGCAAATCTACCTTCATTCATTCAGTCTCGTTCCCTTTTGTATTTTTTTTCCTTTGTCTGGATATTCTTTCTTGATGTTTTGTAAACCTCCTCACTGTCTTCTCCTCTATTCTTTTCCTATTTGTGTTTCACTCTCTCAGCTCGTCAACTCTTGCTTGCTAAAATTCTGACAACCCACAAGAGAAAACAGAGACTGTACAAACTATATCTCTGAATTTGAAGAAAGCTGCTGTGTGTATCCAAACAAAGAGAAAGCTTCTGCATTATGTCCATTGTGGAGAAAAACAAAGACAGGGATTTTGATACATTTATTTAAACAGTGTCCTCAGTGTGTCTATGGCTTTTCTTACAGCTTATTCAAGTTAATACTTAGTTTTTGCTGAACATAATTATATTTTTAAGTATGTAAGTACAATTTTAATTTTTCAGTTTATTATATGTAATTGATTTTATACAGATAAATGATTATTGTAGTATTAAGTGCTAAACAAGATGACTATATGCTAACAAAGCGATATGTCTTATTTTAAAGATTTTCGTAATGGGTTATGTGAAATTCAAAATTATAGCTAGTTATTGGGGCAACAAACTGTTCATATTTACTTAAGCTGGCATTTGTTCTATTAAAGGGAATAATTTGAAATACATTTATTTGTTTGTGTGTGTGGTCTGTGGTAACTTTATTCCTATATTTTGTTAATTGTGCATGTTTGGATCTGAAATGGACATATAAAAGCTTCATGGAGTGTATTGTGTAGAATGAGTGACTGCTTAAAGACCATCACCACAGTTGATGGACCAACATATATAGAAAGAAACATACTCTTTCTACAAAAACTACTAAAACACTTGATCTTTCACCTCACCCCTTTTGGAGCCAAGTCATTTTATTGGCTCTTTATCTTTTTGTCCCACCGGTCCAAACAAACGGGCTCTTTGTTTATGGACCCTGCCTTTGTTACTGTGTCTATCCACCGCCAGGCTGGTATGCAGCTCAAACGTGTGTGCGCGTGGTGTGTTTATGTCATCCCAGTGCACATAGTTTTGTTTGACTCAATGTGTGTTTATGTTGGGCTGCTGACAAAGAAAAAGTGGTTTTTGATTGTCTTCCTGTTCTAATGTTAAACAAAGGCTTAACTAAAGCCATCACCAGCGTGACTGACTTGTAGAGGGACACAACTGGGAGGGAGACAGGTGGACAGTCAGGGAAAGTCAGACAGGCAGGCAACAGTCAAGTGCCCAGACAGTCTGTAAGGCAGAGGAGGAGGCGAGTAAACACAGTTAGGAGCATTTGTAGGGATTTCCAATAAGCCTTCAGTAAACACTCCTTATGTATTAGAGTTAAGTAAAGTAGGCAAACGTATTTGGCAGAGAAGATGGGAAAACTTGGGGAGTTGTCAGAAATATGACGTTTGATCTGAGACCAATGAACCTGTACATCATTTATTGAAAAATAATGAATAGAGCTTAATTACAGAAGTACAGAATTTTTTTTATGTGATTTGTTTGCTTATCTTATCTTTGATCTTGACTTTGCTCATTGGTACTCAAATTGTGGCATAAGTAAAATTTAAACTCTCCTTAATTGTAAAATTTGGTGTCAGTCATTTACAAATTAAATATAAACAAATTAACTTGGTTAAAGTGAATGACTGTGAAGCAGGAGTCAGTTCTGGTGAGTACTGGAGCATATTTGCCTTTAAAATAAAAAAAACATTGAATCTGGAAATTATTTCAACATGAACTTAACAGTGTTCCAGTTTTGGGTTCTAAAACCACTGAGTTTATTATGTTAATGTGGATTTCAGTGAAAAAGTTGCCATATGTCAAATAATTACACAAGCAGTATTTTTAGACTTGTTTAGAAGAGGAAAGCACTTTTATATTGCTCCTCAAACCCAACTAAGCAACGTTCAAGTAATTATACTAGGAAGCAAGTAAAAAAGGAAAAGGTAATTTGATGAATCACAGAAAATGAGCAAGAGGGTCCCTATTATCTGAATGATGAAAGGGAAGCAACGCTGAAAACTATATTTAGCCTATTATTGTTAAGAGAACAATGCACAGGCAGAGAGTAGATCAAGGATGCTTGGTTACAATGGGTCTTTATTATACACCAAGAGAGGTTTTGTTCTAATTAAACAAGTATTGCGATACACACAAGCAATGGGAATAATTGCATAGTTGGTCTTGGAAAAGATTTGCTGCATAACAGCTATTTGCCAGTTCCTGCATGCTTTATTGGTCTGTTCATTTTAGGAGATTTTGACATTTAGGAAACAACCAGTGTTGCTCGTTAATGAGAAGTGCTTTGCTTTTGGCATTTATTGTCTTTCAAAACGAGCCAGAAAATTTAGAAAACTGATTTCACAAGTGGATGATTTACAATAAGAAACTAACAAGTTCACAATGAAAGAAGTGATTAGAATAAAATAAAAACCAGAAACTCGCTTGAAAATAGATTGTTGGATATTGAAATTCTTCAACATTTGATGTTCAACATCAGTTGTGGTCAAGTGATTAAATTTGCACCTTTCTAACATTACAGACTACTAACTGTTAAACTGCATTATATCAATTTACTTAAAAAGTTTTTTTTTTGTTTTAGTTAAATGTTTTTAATTAACTGCATACAAACAGAAAAATGCTCAGATCTCAAATAAAATTTATTATGCTCCAAAAACTTTGTTCCTTTGATTTTTATGCCAATCCCCACTTATGGCTGTTGACTTTGATAAAATATGGCAGATTGGGATATGTGCTCAAACCACTTGCGTACATGTGGTACAAATAGATAAGAAAACTATTCTGCACATGAAAAACGTTTCCTTCCTAAATTGTAAAGGTTTGGATCTAAATCAAGGACTTTAAGTCCTCTTTAGTGCAACATGATCTTTGTATAAAACCATATATTTATAAAGAGATTAAAAAGACATCTTGGCCAACAACATCGAACGTGTATATGGACCATTTCTGAATTGTTGTGAGCTTTTCACAGTTAATTTTTAAATGCAACTGTTGACAGAGATGGTGATCACGATAAATGAGATTAGTCTGAAATGTTCTGTAAACTTCAGACATTTCACAAACATTTTTTTTACACAGTGGCACACAAAATATTAATTAAATGGACAGGATGTGATCACAGGAAAGCTATATATGCCGAAATGTTATATATTTAAGTACAACCTATTCCTGTGTGCCTTTAACTTTAGCTCTCATTTGTTTCATGGATTTAAATTTTAGAAATAACACAAAAAAGCAGCTCTGCGAATGTTGAATATCTTTTGTTTTGTTGATCAGTATCCCTCTGAGCTTGTGATTTATTCATTCATTTAGTCAGTTCCCCAGTCTAATCATTCAGCAAATTGTCATATATGAAGTGGATACCTTACAGACAATCAATAAGGCTTTAATTTATCGCTCAAAGATAATTTCATGCTCTCAATAGCCCATTGGTTATATTAATGCATCTATTAAGGGAGTGGGCTATGAACCTAATATTGCCCAGTGTCAGAAGGGAGTGTAAAAAGGGAAAGATAAAGCAGATTGAGGAGAGTACCGTGACCAGGCCTCGCTCTGTGTGTTAAACGAGTTTAAACTGTTTATCATTTTGCTTAGCTTTCCTCTCAGATGAGGTTGGGCAATCTAACAGCTGCTGTAACATTTTGGCATAAGATACAGGTAAGTAGTTGAGTTGAGTTTTGACTATTCTTTCTTTATGTCATTAATTCCAGATAAACATGAACAGAAACATTACCACTGAGGTCATTGGTTTGCCAGTGGGCATTCTCCTTACCGAGGTCTGTCCAGCTTGGAAGAAAATAGTCTCACTCAACAGCATTGAGGGAAATTTCAAATGCTTATGTCAGCTACTGGACAGTCACTCAAACACCACCAGCTTACATCTAAATACTTTTGTGTGAAATAGATTTATGTTAGATAAATAGAGGGCTGTTATGCCTTTTCTCTTTACAGAAATTCATGTTCAATGTGCTATTACAATATTATCCTTTGGTGACAGAGGTAAAAACCTTGTCGTAGAGTTAAATTAAACTTAAAAGAAGAAAAAGAAAAGAACAGTGGAAAAAAACCCAGAAACATAAATGATTTATCAGAGAGATGGAAAGAGCTTGATTAAAATAGTTATGGGAGAAACATACAGGGACAATGATGAATGATGTAAGCCCTGGTGATCAATGAGTCATCTCCTGCAGCAGATAATGGCAGCTATCACTCTTGACTTGTTCATCCATCTTTTTTCCATCCCCTCTACTGCAATTGGCTGTATTTTCAATATCTATATGAAGTCACTGTGGAAAAAAGTTGTCACCTATTTATGTTGACTTGTGAGGAAAAAAGCCAAACAGCTGCGTTTTCAAATAGTTAGGCTCAGTGCACTATAAATCACAAGGCATTTGATCGTTTAATCATAAAAATG
Organism: Girardinus metallicus; assembly: GCA_903067095.1. Taxonomy (NCBI): domain Eukaryota; kingdom Metazoa; phylum Chordata; class Actinopteri; order Cyprinodontiformes; family Poeciliidae; genus Girardinus; species Girardinus metallicus. The sequence goes on from CAEGAE010085326.1 coordinate 66,895, forward strand.
CAACATTATGGTTAAAGCTGCTAGTGAAACACAAATTAGGATGAATGAGGTCGAGTCAGTCGAAGCATGTGAGCTTCATAAATAGGTTGTCACCTATTTATGTTGTCATAAATAGGTGACAACATAAATAAGTTGTCACCTATTTATGTTGACCTATTTATGTTGACTTGTGAATTCCACTCCAGGAATTTGGTCGAAATCAGAGTATCAGGTTATTTACCCCAGAAAATTGCCTTCGTATGCGTCACTCTTATTAATAAAAATCTGCAGATATTTTCATTTTTTCCAACTTGAACTGGTTCATCTCTCTTTGACCAAGTTATAAAGTGTAATTGCTGTGACAGAATCATTGGTTAAAATTTTGTTACTGGGAAACATGGTCTTTTATTTTTCTAACTAGAACTCTTTCCCCCTCTCACCCACACACTCTTGAAATTGGCAGATTCAGTTAAAATCTGTTGTAGTTTCACATTTTCTGCTGCTGTATCCTGATGACGATGTTAAACGTATGCTGAAATGTTTCAGAGTGATGCATTTCTACAATTGAAACAATGGGAAGAGTCTTGGCTTTTTAAATACCATATTCAAGGATTCTGTTAGTACCAGTCGCGATTGGTTGTCTTGCATTGCACAAGGAATGACTTTCAACTGAGCCTCAGATGGGCTAGCTGCAACAGACTGTGATATATCAGAAAATTGTCTGGTATATTGATGACATCACTTTAGCACCACTGACTGAGATGAAAATCATAGGTTTCTGGGTTGGATGAGCCTCTTTTACACGCCATAGAGATTTCAAACTGTGTCTAATGACAAGTAATGATTTCAAATGACAGCTTCCAAAGACAACAGAAAGTATTTAATAATCTTTTACCACCAAACAGGAAGTGGCTAAAACTTCCAGGTCTGAATTCATTCAAGTTTTGAAGACAGTTCATCAGAGCTTTACAGAGCCTGATTGTAAACCTCTACAGGCTCTGTAGAGGTTTGCTCAGTGTACACCTTTCTGGTGACATGTGGCTCACTGTGGTGGCATTCAGGTGGCAATGTGGAATACCCTCTGTGGTGACACAGGCCAGAATAGTGCTGAGGTGAATCATTTTTCCGTTTCTTGTGGCAATAAATTTGAGTTAGGTGCAGAAAAATAAATAAGACAAAGAATTTATTGTTCCCTGGGAGTAATATCACAGTACTTTATGGTAATGTGTGTTATAGAAAAACCAGGGGCTTTATTTGTTTTATGTGTTGGAAGTGTGCTGCACCTAATGCCCAGCTTTTCCACACCTCATATTTTACTTGCATCAAGTTGAAACTTGGGTGTTGAAAAGCTCTCTGGTCTCCAGACTTTGAAACAAAGTGGAGGTCAACATAGTTGCAGTGAAAATGAAAGAGGCAGGCCACCTGGTGCATGCATGCATGTTGGTGTGTGTGCAAGCTCTGACCTGAATGAGACTGAACAAAGTTACAGCAACAGGAGGTCTTCCTTGCTGCTGCAAATGCTAGCACCTGGCTTTCATTACACATTAATTTGCACATAGTCACAAAGTCTCAAAGACAGTCCAACCGTTCTGTCTGTTCCTCTCAGACTGTTGTTTTGTGTGGCATGCACTTGGAGCCAGGCGCCTTAATGGAAGCACTTTCCCATTGGCTTTTAGCCATTGTTGACCACAATCACTCGCATACAGCAAAATCCCAGATACACAAAAGGACTCTGGTAGAGGAAGACACATTTATACATGTTGGTACAAAGGTTTAAATACAACTCCTTAAAATCTCGCAGGCCATTTTAACCCTTTACTTACTAGAACTAAACCCTTTATTTCAACCACAAATAGAACACAAGTGCATAGTAAAGTTTCAGTCAGACACACACTGTTGACTATTCATCAACAGTAGATACATGTGCTAGGAATTAACCAATAGGAATCTTTAAATTAAATTGTGTTCATTCAGTTGTACTGTACTTCCAAGTTGAATCACTTTTCCCACCATAGTTCACACTCTTCCTTTTTATTGTTATACTATCTTCTACTGTTTAAAATTAGATAATAGTGCTTTGATTGACAGTGTTAAATGCAGTCAACCACTTTGATGCAGATGAAAAGGAAAGATCAGAAGACTTTGAGGGGGGTGGTGTGTTGTTTTCCTGAAATAGATAAAAAAAAAAAAGGTTCATCTTACAAAAAGTATCAGAGGGTTTAGGTGTGCAGATTCATATGAAGATTCACACAACTACTATTATGCTAACATAGTTTGCTATTTTCTTTGAACGATACTCTTTACACTATATTTTAGTGTTTTGGATTGGCAGGTTATCTTAAATTTCTAAGATCCTTCACATCCTTATCAGCATCACAGACTCCAGGTTTCAGCTTCTCACATTAGCTAAAGTCTATTAGCTTAGTGTTGAGTTAATAAATGGCCAACAAATTCATGTTTGTATTCAATTGTTCAAAAGTTTTGTTATGCTCTAGTGGCCTTTATTGTAAAGTAAAATGGCAGGAAATAGGAAGGAGAGAGAAGGGGAATGGCCTGAGACCGGTAGACAAACCAAAGACTTGCATTGAGGACTCACTGAGCCACCCAGCACACTATCCAATGCTTTAAACTTTAAACTTTTATTTCACGTTCATCTTGAACAGAGTCCCAGTAATTGTATGATATGTTTAAGGATCTGCTTGTTGGCATTTTCACTACCTGATAAATATCTGTTACCAGAGAAAGCTCCATTCCACATTAAGATAAAAATGTATGAAAAGCCCCATTTTCAGATTCCTCTTTGAAAGTAAAGGAGCTAAGGAATGTACCTCTCTAAAAATCTCTTTGTGCAGTTTAGACCTTGTTGAGATACTTGAAACAGACCTAAACAAAGAGCCAAGTGGGGGAAGTTGTTCCATATGCTTCTGTGTACCTAGGTTTGATGTTACCAACAGCAGAGGTTGACACAGGCCCCTGACCTTTTGTCAGCAACACACAGAAAACACATGCTCTCCTATAATAGCAGAAACTTCCAAGATTCCTCACATATCAGTTACCGATGTATGCATATGTGTGAGTTGTATGTTTTTGACCTACTGGGAGAATGCCACTGTGTGAATATGTCCACCCTGTCAAAGAACTGCATTCATCCCACCCTGCCTGTGCTGAGCTAAGCCTGCTGGTTCCTGTCAAAGATGTTGTGGACTCTGATGGTCTTTCACACACACGCACACTGGTAGAGAAACACACATGGGGCATACTGGGGAACTTTGTGATTAGGCTAAATTACCATAGGAACAACAAAAGAGCTTTCAGGTTTCTTGTTTAGCTGTCATTTGATGCATAGCTCATTAACTCCCACAGGAAGTTGTTAAAGGCAAAATCCATACTGATGGGTCAACAGCAGCTGAAAAGGTTCCCTAAACCAGGAAGTAATCAGGCACTGATTATCAACATGATGTCAAGAATGATTAGCCCCTTTTTTTTTTTTTTTATACGTTCCATTTTTAATAGTTGTTGTTACAGAACTAAAAGATATATGTCTATATAAAATATATACCTATAGAGAGAGATTATTTTCTTATGATGATTTTTCAAGTTTTTGTATCGAAGCTAAAAAGAACTTTGGGAATCAGAAGCGGATCTGTACAGAGTAATTTACTTGAGCTTTGCCTTTTCTTCGGCACACAAAACCTACTCATGTTTTTGCATGTGCTTTAAACATCTGCAGTTATTGGAGGGCATCAGGGTGAGTTTGAGCTCCTGCATGGATAGAATACTAAAACACTGGGTCTACTGAAAAGTCATGATGTTTTTATGAGCAGCAGTTCCCTTGCCTTTTAAACTTTCTTTTCTAACACACTGATTGTTACTCTGGCTCAACTGAACTTTTATACAGAGAGTCAAACTTTTAATCATTTAACTTTTCAGAGGTTTCCGTAAAAATAAGCTGGAAGGCTAGTGTTGAGCAAGTGTCAGAGTTTAAGTGTGAAGTCGAAACGAAATTATACATGATTTTAAAAATATTTTAGACAAAGGAAACTACGACAAAGGTTGTATTCCGTCTTGTTTTCTCTACTATCCCAAAATATAATCCAGTTCAATCAGTTGCCACAACAGTCACATTATTAGTAAGTAGAGCCCACCTGTGTGTAAGCTTCAGAAGTTTATTAGAGAGTTATAGAAAAGAACATCATAATCCAAGGAACACACAAAGATCACAGATACAGTTTTGGAGAAGAAACAGCATTCACCAAAGGCACAAATGCTTCACACCACCCTGATTACTGAATATGATTTGCAGTGTGTAAATAGGAAATCATCATAAAGTCTTGAAAACATAAATATATCTGTCATTAATCTAAATAATGTGTCTATTGTTACTGAAACTAATTAATATTTCAGTGTTCTAATTTATCAAATATAAGTACATGTCAATCTTATACTTACTATATATATATATTCATCCCCATATGTATAAATGTTTATATCATTCCTGAAATAATTTTGTAAAGTCTGTTATGTTTGCTGTTTCTTTCACTGATACCCCAAAAATGTAGTGTCACAACTGACTTGGCAATAAAATCTAAATCTGATTTTTAATGTGTGTCAAGGCTACACAACTGATGTTCGTGGGCAGTCTCAAGCCATTGGCCTATGTCACAATTTATAGGTTTTTATTCAGCAACACAATTTGAAAATCCAGATTTGTTTTTTTTTTTTTTTTTTTAACCACTAGGAACTGCTTTGTGTTGGTCAATCAAATAAAATCCCAATAAAATGCATTGTATTTTGTGATTGCTGCTGGCCATTTAGGCATTCTCACAGTGTTCCTTAGTTTATATACTGTATCCCCATAAAGAAGGCAGTGATATTCTGTTATGTTGCAACAGCTTTGATCAGGTCAAACCAACACTGGGTTGTTAAAATTTACTGGCTGCACAGGCCTGTGAGAAATGGTAATAAGAGATCCAAAACACAGACAGGTTTGAAGCAACGACAAGGCATCTTATATGCACAAAAACATAGGCTAATGATAATTTGTCATTTTCCAGGCTCCCAGAACTGCGAGGCTGTAAGCTAGGTAAGATCAATAAGCAGCCATGTCCTGTGGGACTTGTGATATACAGTGTTATACAGATTAGAACGGCAAGTTTTTAAAAGGGTAGGTTAATACTTGAAGATAGTCGTTGTGTAGAGTGAGAAAGAGAGCTGGGGATTGGCTAGGAGTGCTAAGTGAGGCATGTGGAGTGGGAAAAATAGTGGTTGCTCCAGGTGTGAAATGTTTGAATGAGATGGAAAAGCAAGTAAAAATTCTAGGGAGGGATGATAAGAAGCAAATAAATTTCTCAGTTCACTGTGAAAGTCTTTTTTCTGGATATGCAGCCAATTTGTCTCACAGAACAATTCTTATCGTGTGCATTTCCTTTTTCATTCCTCCCGTCATATTTCTCTGTACCACTTTGCAATGAAGACTTTTATTTCTTTCACCATCATTTATAATTTTCTGACACACTGAGCAAAAATAGACAGACACACAGAATATGCACATACGCGTGAACATGCCTCGGTTTTGACACAAGCCAGACAGAGCAATTATAGTTGATTCTGGTGCCCCTGTGTCTCATCACCCCTGATTGGTTCAAACAAGACATTGCCTCATTGGTTTGGTCCCCATCACAGTGAATATAAAGCAGAGACCACAGTCTGTTTCCAGCTGGTGCCTATCAGTGTCTTAAGCAGATTTCCATTTTTTGTCTATTTATTACCAGGGTGTCCTGCAGAATTTGATAAATATTCTGCCTAAATAATGACCCTTGAGATGTACTAGTGTGAATCAGCTTAAAACTACATTGTCACAGCTCAATGTGAGAAGGTAGTTGCTTATTATAAAGCTTATGGAGAATTCTGTATTATGTAAACTAATAAATGTTTTTCTTCTGTTTGCTTTTCTCTTGGCCTGATCCATTCCTGTTTTGCATTGTGGTGCCACCTGTGATCCTCAAATCTTCCTCAGGTAAGAAGGTTTCTTGGATTACAAGCTGACTTCTAGCATCCAATTCTAGCATTACAAGCAATACTTTGCAACTTAGAGTTAAAAAAAAAAATACTTAAGAGAGTATTTTTAATTCAGAGATCGAATTGTCATAACCACTTCTGTTCATAAACTTAATGGACAGAATATCTAGGTGCATCCTCAGGATTTTGTCTGCTTTTTGCAGATGATGTAGTTTTGTTGGCTTCATCAGAATGTGTTCTCCAGCTTTTTGAGGAGCAGTGTGCAGCATAGTGTGAAGCAGCCGGTATGAAAATCAGCACATCCAAATCCCAGACCAAGGTCATAAGGCGGAAATGAGTAGCATTCCTTCTCCGGTTTGGGGTAGAAAGGAGGAGTTTAATAATCTCAGGGTCTTGTTCACAAATGAGGGAAAATGGAGCAGTAGATCAATAGGTGGATTGGGGCTGCGTCTGCTGCACTGGTCTGTCGTGGTGAAGAGAGAGCTGGGCCGAAAGGCAAACTTTTCGATTTACCAGCTGATTTATGATCCTACCCTCCTCTGTGGTCACAAACTCTGGGTAGTGACCAATAGAAAATATTATCCTGGAGGAACTCAGAGTGGAATCGCTGTTTCTCCATATCAAGCTGCATCAGTTGTGGTGTCTCAGTCATCTAGTCAGGACGCCTCGCCATTGAGGTGTTCCTTGCACCTCAAATCAGGAGGAAACCCAGAGGATGACCCAGGAACTAGTAGTAATGGAAAAATAAAACCTATAGAAAGCTACTAGCCCCCAGGCACATTTAAAGCTTGACACTGTCAAAATTAAGACATAAGCTTTTGAAATGTGCTCTTATCCATTTGTGAAAATTCAGCATAAATGAAACTAAAGCAGAATTCTATGAAGTTATCTATCTTCTGTTGGCTGAAAGAACTGAATATTTTCATACTTCATAAGATTAAGTATAGAAAAACATCTCAGCAATGGTATCTTATTTAGACTTTATGGTTAAATACCAATTATTTTGTTTGAATACAATCAGTTGTGGATGTTGCAAAGCCGCTGACAGTTTACCAACTTAAACTTTTTAAGCTACAATTTTTATATTAAAATCTAGATGGGATTTTTTTAAAACAGGCATTTCTTCTGACGTATTGTATAATATGTGAAAAGAACTGGATTTCATCTTTTTCATATCATGAGCCTTACCCCAGAAAAAAAAAAAAATCCTATTAAATCTGAGTGATAAAGTAGCACCCTTCTGAATCTTGTTAGATAGCTGAAACTGAGATACACTTTTCTGATTCTCAGAGAAATGGCTTTGGACAGGAACAGTGGTTCTCGATCCCTCAATCCTCCTCGGGGTGCGTTAAGTTTTTGTTCCAGCTTATCCCTCCATCTAGTCGACTCAATTGTGCTGTTCAGTGAACAGTGAAATGGACTTACCAGTTCCTCAGTACTGTCAGGTGTGTTTGTTCACTAAAATAAAGGAACAGATGGCCCACAAACCTCTAATAGGTAGCACAAGCTGGTGGTGTGTATGCATGTTTGTGTCACACATGCATGGATATCAGCAAACGTCCATGTCTCTGGACACTTATGAGTTGCTTGTCCTCATGTTATGAATTTGTATATTTATGAATACAGTTTTGTTTTTAGGACACTACAGTTATCATTTTGGCAAGTTGGTATTTGGCAAAATAAGTTGAGAGGTCTGTAATTGATTAGTCAAATTTAAGATAATAATGCAATAAGAGATCAGAAATAAAGAGTAATATTTGGAAGTAAAGTGAGACAACATTTTATGTTCATTAAAATGTGAACAGAGGAGTAATTTAGTATTACAACTCACTTGTGGTGAAAATAACAGAAAGAGAAGAAATGTGCAATATTTAGTGGCTAGTATACACATTATTTGAAGGAAATATACAGAACGGGAAGTCTGAGAATAAAGCTTGAAGCTGTAGAAAAACATGATCAGGACATAAAGGAAGATTAAGAAAAGGGCATCTTAAAGGGAATCACATCAGATGATAATATATGACTTGAATGTCTGAAATTCTGCTTCAAACAGAGAATTAAAACAGCAGACAAAAGCAGGGAAAAAGGCAATGGAGGACAGACAGACATGAGGAGAGACCCTTGACACGAAGAGCAAGTGACCCAAACTAAACTTTAATTAGCATATGGAAATTACAGCAGCTTCTGGTATCACAGATCTCTCACCTCATATTTTTCCTTTGTCCTCTGTCTTACTTTTTCCTCTTTCATTTCTATAACCTACCTTCATTCTTTCCTTGGTCACCTCCTGTTTTCTTGACTTAACTTTGTCCTGTTCACTCTGCCTGAAAGTCCTTGTCCTTTTTTCTAGCTGTCACTTTTTGATATAGTCCCTGAAACCTCTCTTTCCTCATCTCCGTACCTACCTGCCTCCTCAGACCTGTCCTCTGTCAACCTGCCTTTCATTCTCCTCCAGATTCCTGTCAGATAATGTGGTCATTTTGATAAACAATTGTTGACACTTGGCTGGATGTGTTCTCTAATACAGCCCTGTGAAAAAGCCCAAAATGTGAACCAGCATGCTTCAAAGTATCAGTGTCAGCTAGACGCAGCAGTCGACTCCTCAGCCTTGATGTCTTTTCACAAAACTAGAGAGGAAATCTACTTACCTTGAGCTCATCAAATGTTGCCTGAGCATTTACTCTCAAGTTAACACATACTGCTCAACTGACCTTGTGCTAATTCTTGTAGCATATAATGCCCATCGACACAAATATTTTAGGTCCACACAGGAATATATTTCCTATGCACACGGGGCATTAGTTGATATGTTATCACAAGTTGAATGCATTTTTTCCAGTCTGTCCTATTTGTATTTCCCGCTTACTGTCTGTACGATATGGATGTTTTGCATCGAGTTAAAGAAAATAATCACTCAGTTTTGGACATCCCTCTGCATGTTGCAGATACCGCTATTTTACCTGAAAGTGCAATATTGGTCCAGTGTGTAAAAATATGTTTTTACACATTTGTTAAAACAATCACTATGTCATGAGAGTATAGTATGAGACACGTAATCTGGAAAAAAAAAAAAAAAAAACAACATCTTCCACCTTCTCCATGAGCTACTATTACTGGAAAATCAACCAATTACATCCAGGAGGAGGGTCTTAGTGCTCCAATAACGGCAGAGAAACAACTTACCATTACAGGAAACGTGTTTATCTTCCATCATTGGCGGCCCTACTAATTAGCCTGAGCATTCATGGCAGGCCCTGCTGACGAAGCAGGGCCTGAGAAGCTTTAATCTAGCAGAGAGCAAGCAGAAGAGTGTGAGCAGCGTGAACACAAGCATGATTAACAGCACTAAGACTGAGCAGTGTATTTCTGTAGATAGCACTGGGAGGAGACAAAAAAGTGTGATTGTTTCACAAATTATCTGACCTTTGCTAAACTCTCACAAGTTAGTGACAGTTTTAATGGGGGGACGTAATTTCTATACTATGAGAAACTTACGGAATACTAATACAGGAGCACAACGGGAAACAGGGGTAGGAAACGGTAGCTTCCCGGCCAAAATGGGACTCTTGACAGGCATGGTTTGGTAGCTTGCTGTCCTTCGCTGTTAATCTAGTAAAAAGGATAAACATCTAAGGAACTTTAATGTCTCACTGATCGGAGATGAGCAATTTTAATATTGCATTTCTATAATTTTGAAATACATGCTGTTACTATTTAGCACCAGTGACTGGTTCACTTTCCATTAAAGCCGTGGGGCATTGAAGTTATTTTCTTAGGAGACGCTTTGAAAACCAGAAAAAAACAATATGTTTACAATAACCGATGAGAAAAGCAATACCAGAGCACAGGCCATCTTCAGGAGTTACTGCTAAATTGTGTGACTAGATTTTATGGAGCCAAAATGAAATAAAAATACATTTGTTTGAGCTTGAGGCCTTTATCTTTGTTCTGTCTCCCACAACTGTGCCTTGTCGTACTTAATGTTCCTTTTTGTTCAGTAAACACTTGCTCTTTTCAAGCTGTTTGTTAAACAGCATCTCGTTTTCCAACTTATCCAAGACATCAAACGTGTGGGGATGCCCTTGGGTTGTTTGCATACAATAAAACTCTTAACAAGGTGCACAAGTAGGGGAAGCATCCTAATGAACCCTTCTTTTTATGTTTGTCTGCTTAAATTTGCTTAGGCAGTGTCATAATGTGTCACATATCTGTGATGTTTGCTCTGTTAATGAGATGAAATGATTGTTTCAGCTTAACAGTATTTTTGATCTTATTCCTATCACCCTCTTTTAGTTTTCTGTTGTACATTATTCTGTCATTCTTAACTTCAAGGTCAGAGAGCGTTATGAAAACATTCTGAACAAAGGTTAACCATTTCTAAATCACAGAGCCAAACAAACAGTGTAATTTTGGCTTTTGGATGTCTGTAAGGTTAACATTGTTCTAAACTGAAGAACAAAAGCCTTTCCTCCCCCACCAAAATTAAATGCAAGACAAACAAAACAATGGAAGGCAGTTCAGAAAGACTTTGTAAAGCATAAAATCTGTTTAGTTTACTTGTTGCTTTTTTGTTGTTAATTTTCTATTTCAATATTTGTTTATCTCATCTTGTCTCTATTTAGCAATTTAATTCCGCTTTTCTCTCTCTCTCTCTGACAATTCAGCTTGTCTTTTTAAGCAAGTTCAATAGAAATTGGTGAATGCTTTATTGGCAACCAGTGCGTCACACTTTCCAAGGCGGAGGATGACAGCTGAGTTGTGTTCATTAAAAAAACAATAAAAATAGTACAAAATGCAACAGTCAGTATTTATTTTCTCTCTTTCCTACACTGACCTGTAAACCATTTTGTTTCCTAAATTGCATTTTGAATATCTACTTGTCATAAATAAACTGTTCCTTTTTATGAGACTTTTAAAGTGGGGAAATATTTTTTTTCACAACCGATAGCTTTTTTTTTTTCTCCAAGTCATTGTTGTGGTGCAACATACAGACTGCTGTAGTGATTTCTGTCACGTCTAATATATAGATCTTCTGGGTTTGTCCTTTGCTGTGTGTTTTGTCTGTGTCTTTCTGACAATGTGTGCCACACATTTCATAACAAGATTTGTTGTTTGAATGTCCCAAATTTCATGATTTATTTATCCTTTTTTTGTTTGTGTGTGCTTGTCTGCGTGTGCTTGCACAATAAAACTCTCCATCGAAACTCTCCATTGAAAGGATGAAAAAGCTGTGAGTTCCCAGCAAAAATAGGGAGAAGTAGCTTTCTAAATCTCTTTATTTATGCAAAGGAAAATGGGTATTGAACATGTTGAGCTTTTTCATCAGAAATACATTACTGAAAAGTCTGTTGACATGAATTTCGAATCACTTGTCAGTAACAATCCAAGTAATCCACACATATGAAGAAATATAAGGAATTAAATTATGTGTAATACAATGGAATGGCACTCAAATTTCTGAAATGACCAAACTTCTGTTAAGATGAAATCAATTATAACCTTGCAGGATTTAAAATGACTTAAATATATATAAAAAATACAAACACTTCTCAATAATCAGTGAAATATTCCTCATACTCATTAATCCTATCTAAGACTTTTTTATTATTATTTGCTGACCATTTTCTTTGCATCTTTCCATTGATATTTCAATATATTTATTGATGACCTCCTTTATGGCATCAGCCTAATCTTTAACTTTCCATAGAATCTCTTTAATATCTTTGTGCATCATGGTTTGCACCACAACTTATAGTACTTAAAAAAGAAGAGCCTTAGTCACTAATACCATAGTACACCTTAAGACTAGTGGCAGCAAAGGAGTGCTTTTCTCACTGATGTGTTAAAAGTCAAAATTATTTCTGTATTTCTATCCTTGTGAGTCACTTTCCTGTAAGTTTTAGATGCCTCCCTGCTTCATCACTCCTGAATCAAATAGCTAAGTTCTCTCATTCATTCATCTCTGCAGAGGCATGGTATAAAGCATTTTGTTTGGTAGCTCTCAAGTACTGGCCTTGGAACCCCCTGCTAGATGCCAATGCATTAGCACAGAAAATATGGAATCATAGTTGTAAATTATATGTTTCAGACTTCCAACTTTTAACAAAACTTTTCTTTCATAAAACTCCATGTTTAGCTATGAAATTGAACTAAATTAATTTATTTTTAATCTGCCTGTGCTGAACTTAGAGGAAATAGTTCTTTTGAAAGATAAGCTCACACAGTAGTGTCAGTATGAACGCTAATTAACTGACTATAGATATTCTGTTCTTTTATTTCTCTAAACACTGGAGGTGAGCTGTGTTGTGCTTTGTTGTTGACAATGAGGCGTTATAACGTGTTGCCATGGTAAATACCCAGAGTTGCTTGGGTGTTGGCAATGCTCTCTGCTGGTGACAAAGTGAGCAAATGTCTAGTCAAGTCGAGTTGCAACATAAAATGAAAAATCTCCATATTTTGTTGGTATGAAACCATTGCAAGCTGTTATGATCAGCGGCATGCAGCTAGTGGCCAAAAAAAAAAATTAGAAGTACCACTAGATGATTTTAAGCGATTACAGTTGACTCATTTTGACTTTGTGAAAGTGAGTATGTGTGTTTTGGATCTCAGCAGGATCCTGTAGCATGAAAAGGAGAGACTGATTAGCAAATTATTAGAAGCTGTGCCAATCACCTCCACCTGCCGCTCTTACCCAAAACAGCCTCATCGTTCCCTCTTATTGCAGCTGACGAAAAACATGTCTCTCCAAAAAGGGAAGTTGAAATTAAACAATCCTTGATATGAAAAAAAAAAAAAAATCTCATATCCCAAGCCAAGTTTCCAACTTGGCATACCACTTTAATCATCCTCAATGGAATGAACTGTGCATTTGTTTTTACTCGTCTTATTCCTGAACACCTTGTTCTTTCATTTGTTGGGCACTTCTTTAACTTTTGTTCTTCTTCAGTAATCCCGAACTCTCAATCTCTGCCTCTTTCCATCTGCTTCACTCAACAAACTGAAGCCTTTTCTGCCATGATTGTTCAAGCTGTCTAACTTCTTTCTCCTCTGTGCCTTCGTTTCTCCTCCTTCCAGTCTTGGGAAGGAGGAGAAAGGGCCTGAGGGAAGATTTAGTCAGAAAAATGGTGTAAAAAGACAGGGAGCACAAAAAAAGGCAAAGCAGAAAAGAGGGAGAGGTCATCCATGACCTAGTGTCTTGTCAAGGTTTTTGATGCTGATCCAGTAGGCCTAAAGTGTATGTGCTGGCACAATCCATTGTCATGCATCATTGAAGACCAGATGAAAAGGTGACATTGTTGTGAAAGATATTTCAGTTTCTCTGGCGAATCTGACCAAATGGCTCTAAGTGTAATTTTTATATCTGAATATTAAAAAATATTTTTTTCCCCACACAAATATCTTTAGCACATAATTTTTACATTGTTAAAATTTTAAAATGTTCACAAGAGGCAGAACTATGCAAGAAACCAAGCAGAATTAATCACATCTGTTTTGAAGTACAAATCACAGAAATTATATATTCCAGTATTTTACTTTTACAGTGGTGGGTCTTGTTTTTAAAGTTAGCTAAGAAGTGAAATGCTTTGGGGATAGAAAATGTTTTTTTTTTTTTTGTACAATAGAAAATTGCACAAACACTACTGATCTGAGTCAGAAGCATGGGGAAAACAAAAAATAAATAAAAATGACCAATGGTGCTCTCCACAAATAGCAGCATCCTTTGTGAAGATGTTTATCAACACAGTTAAATATATGAATATTTTATGAATTAGCATAAGCCTCATACTGGAAAGTTAATACAGCAGTCAAGCAGCAAGCTGTGGATACTTGTTTTACCTCCTTTGTCATTATTCTCCTTGATCGTGGTGCTACGATTTATGTAAGTGTTTTAAACGTTTTTTTACCATCCCATTTTTTGATGTTTAGTTTTTGTAACTTGGATGTATATCTTATTTTTATTAAAGAAACTGAAAATTCAGAATCATATTCTCAACTATTTTCATATTCCTAAACACTCCTTCATTCAGCTGGTTGGAAGATGATGTGTAAGCAGGCTGCTCTCTCATTATAATATATAATATGACCATTATCATATTCCTAATTTGCACCCAAATGGTGGAAGACACAAAAGGGGCGGTGAGGACTCTGAACTACATACCATAGAAGGGTCATAAATCTTCCCTCCTCATTGTCCCCCACTCTTCCCTTCCCCAAACCAACAAGCTGACCCCTCCTCCAACCAACACACACCCCCACATGCAGACGTCTGTCAGATGTGCTCTACAATAATTAGGTCTTTCAGGTTATGATAATGTTTATGCTGTTTTGTGGTTCATCTGTTCAGTGGTGCGTAGAACATTATTAATCACACCAGTCTAAATCACAAGCTGATTTCAGTGCAGTGTGTGAGGGGGTGTGTGTGTGTGTGTTTTTGTACTTGCCTTGTTTCTGCTGCTTGTTTAATGCTGAATATTTCTATGTATACTGTAAGAAAAATTAGGAACACGGGAATGAAAGAAGCCAAAGCATAAGGTTTGCGGAAATAGTCAAGAAATGTTGTTTTTTTTCTTGTTCTCTTTTTACAACCATGCTAGGAAAATTACAATACACAAATGTTTTGATGCAGAAGGGTGGCCTACATTTTCTCAACTCCCACAGATGGAGGTGTTCGCTTTTCCCCATAACAACAATTTATCAGTTACAAACGTGATTGATGTGCAGACATAGGGTTCTCTTTCTTAATATATTCAATGAGCTTATTTTTCCAAGTACAATGTAAGAGATCCCTCTGTCTGCACAATTTATCAGTTACAAACGTGATTGATGTGCAGACATAGGGTTCTCTTTCTTAATATATTCAATGAGCTTATTTT
>CAEGAE010085332.1:0-24066 GCA_903067095.1 Girardinus metallicus
GTATTGCTTAAGCACGAGAAAAAACATAGAGGTGGGCCCGGCGCCCCCCGGGGGGGGGCGTGGGTGGGGGGGGGGGGGGGGGGGGGGGGGGGGGGGGGGGGGGGGGGGGGGGGGGGGGCGCACAGTCGGCATGCTTATTTTCTATTTAGTAGTCAGAAGCAGAGATCAGGTAGATTTAAAGCTACATCTATTAACTCTTCAGTCGCCGGTCAGCAGGTTCTGCACACCACCCTCCTACACCAGCACACCCACACACACTAATCCTGTCTCCAGGGCTTCACTGGGTCAGGGTTCATCTATGAACCAAAAAGCATGGCTTGGGTGTGGCTGAATTTACGTGCAGACGTGTTAGTACTAGGCAAATGTGCAAACCTAATGTGTAAAAGCTATTTCACTGCAAGAGATTGATGAGTAGTTGTTCTGGAGATGTAGAGCCTCAAAAATTGGTTTGCACACAACAAAGATGACAACCTGAAGCCCATGAGACAAACTGCTGCTTCCTCGCTGCTGCTGGTGCGCAGCCTGGCGTAGCCCCTCCTTTGCCCCCCTCCAAACCAACTCCTTGCTCAATGCACTACAAAGGCCTGGAAGCCAAAGGTGCAGTATTAGAGCTTCACTTCTGATGTGCATGTTTTTTTTTCCCCTCCTCCTTTTCCTCCTAGACCTTTGCCATGTCTTCTTCCCCAGCCTCCTCTCCTGTCTCCATTTTCTTTTTTCTAAACGCTACAAAGAAAAGTCAGGAAGTGGGCACTTGGGAGAGGAGAATTGAATGAAACTGTTTGTATTTGCAATGAAAATAATAATAAAAAAAGAACACGGTAGAAATAACTGCCTCCCCTTTGCAGTTTTTTCATGGTGAAGTTGCACTGAACTCCAGGAGAAAGATAAATTTTTAGGGTTTATTTCACAACAACAATATCAAATGTAACTCGGTGCAATACTTCAATACTTCTACCCAGTGAAAGTGATCAGAAGTGTTGATATCAGCTCTTATTGATGTGATCTCATGACAAATATTGCGTCATCTTGTTGAGGCAGCAGGTCCTGGTGGAACTGTTTTGTACAGAGCTCTAAGAGATGTGTTGTGTGACTGAGTTAGGGGCCATGTTTTATTCAGAAATGCATAAAAACTCCTGGATGTGTCTAATAAACTTCTTTCCAAAAACCTGATACTGAAGCTCATCATATACCACAAACAAGATCTTCATGGATTTCCAAAGTTTAGGTCCTAAGAACAGAATCAGATCTTAACAGGATTTTGACAGCACCATAAAAGAAATGACCAAATAGGGATTAGTTTTTGTAAATGGAATCAAGTCAAAACAAAGTTTCTATATTCGCCCATAACGGACAGAGAGGAACCAAAATGTAGCTAATTAAGAGTGTCTCAATCTCAACACTGTGAAGAAGGTTGGCTAATTAAATGACAAGCTGTCAGTGTCTACCAACTGCTCGCTGCTGCATTTAAGGGTGACGGGGGTCAATTTAATTTGAATCGACCCAACCGACCACCTGAGGCAGCCTCAGCCCACCTACTGTGATGGTCTGGGTGCTGGTGGTGAGTGTGCGTGTGTGTGTGGAGAATCTGTTTTTGGATGTTTACTGGCTGTTTGGAAAATATGTCAAATTGTTACTGCACAAACTCATAAAAACATAAATCCTTGTCCTCATAGCAGCACACTAAAGTACAAAACTGTCCATCACGCTCACCAAAGATCTCTGGTGAGCCTCTGGTGGTGTCTCACTGAGGACCCTCTCTTCCCAAACACCTTTAAGTCTCACCCAAAAAGGGCAAGAAAATGCTGGTTCCTCTGTACGAACAGAAAGCTTTGATTCTGTAATTTTTGTTCATCTTGGAAATACATTCAAATAATCTGATCTGGAAATATGAAGCAATGTAAAATATTCACTATGAAGCATAGGCTGATTTACTTCTCTTGGTACAGTTTAATTGGATCTCCATTTAAAAATCTGACACAAATATAGTCACTACATTTATTTAAAATAGAGCAGCAGTTATTCTGACCGCCACAATGCTAGTATAAATATGCAGATTATTACAGTTCCATTAAGATTAATAAAGCATAATAAATAATTTGATCTAATAATTTCTTATTCTGACACACAAAGAAAAAAAATTAACCCCCAAATAAAATTAGAGGAAGTATTTAATCTTGTTTTGCTATTCTAACTTTTATAGTTTAACAAGCTGTTATGTTTCTTATAATCAGAGAAGAAATCATAGAAACCTTCTTTCAGCCAGCTGGCAATGTGCAGCAAAACTCTAAGTTCAATAAAACCAGACGAAACTCCACTTCCTTCAGCTGTTTCACATCTCATTAAAAGCATTTAGACTCTGGGAAGAGTCTGATGGAATGTTGTTTTATTTAAAATCATAATTTTGAAAAAATAGTGATACTCATAAATACTTCAGGCTGGTCTAAGATTTTATTCTGTCAAGTAAAAAACATCACAAACAGTAAAAGGTGCTCTCAGACACTAAAATTTGACTTTTGATTCTTCAATACGGTGAATATAACAAAACTTGTTTTAAGAGCTAGTATAAATTGAACTGCCCTATTTATATTTAACCCAGTCAGACATGTGAAATTATCTGACAGACGCAAAAGCACAACAACATTTTCATCATTTTTTCCCTGTAACTGTTCAATAAGCGTTAGGGCAAAATCAATTATTTACAATGAATTCCTAAAGTTCAACGTCTTAAATGGTTTTAATGCTTCAGAGGCAGTAAAATTGTGACTTTTCACTACTGACTACAAAGTCTTATCAAGTCATAAGTAGAAAGTGACTTTGGACTTTCAGGGTATATCTACTGCATGATCCTACTTTGCTTTCAGTGGCAGGTCCCATGTTTCTCAGGGTATCTTTAGCTATAAACAGACTTGTTGAGTGTAAAAAAAAAGGAGGACTAAGTTTTAGACTAGAGTATGTGCATAGTAACACTTTTGTGTCTTTAGTTGTTGAGCATTTTAATGAAAATCTAACTGCCATAAACCTAAAGAGTAGAAAACATGAACATGTGCATTTAAATAAATAAGTAGTGCCTCTAATGTACGACCACAGTGAATACTTTGAGAGAAACTGGACTTTCTTTATCTTCCACCACCTCATTCAACCAGGGTCTCCTCCACTCCAGTGAAGTGGGAGGATGAAGCCTGTCAGCTGGTGGGGCTGTGGTTCTGAAACAACAAGACTCGCTTTTGACGCTGCACCATCAGGGCCCAGGGAGTCACCAGCACGTCTACCCCAACAGCCTCTGCAGCACCTCCCTACGCCTCCCCCAGGAGGCTCTCAGCCCAAGTTGTTTGCTCTCCCTCTCCACCAGACAGGATATAATGCTTTCCACATGTGAGGGTAAAAAAGGGGGGAGCATGGTGGGGTGGAGAGAGAAGAAGTGGGGAGGAGTTGCGTGTGAAGAGAATAAAACTATGCTCAACTTGAGGCTTAGAATGAATTTACCCACATCAGAATCACATTTTATTTAACTAAAATACATGATTGCCAAAGATGTGTAATCTGAATACTTCAGCATCTTCTTCAAGGTCTACAGTCATTACAAAGCCAACAACTAAAACTGTGTTGCCTTTACTAGTCTGTGAGGACCAGTCAGATCCCAGAAATGGAAAATGGCACCTAAAGTCAACAAATACAACCCTCAGTCTAAAAGTAGCTCCAAAAACATGGCAGACACAAACGTTATCAGAACAAAAGAAAAAACCGGACAGAAACACTTTAAGAACAATTCAAAATGATACTTACACTTTTCATTAAAAGGCCAAAAATAACAAATTGGATATCTGATGATCAAAAGTGGTATGATAAAGAAGGTGAAATCAACTCAATCTATTTTAATGTGCATAGA
The DNA here is from genome assembly GCA_903067095.1 of Girardinus metallicus. Taxonomy (NCBI): domain Eukaryota; kingdom Metazoa; phylum Chordata; class Actinopteri; order Cyprinodontiformes; family Poeciliidae; genus Girardinus; species Girardinus metallicus. The sequence goes on from CAEGAE010085332.1 coordinate 3,887, forward strand.
ATTAAACGCATCACTTAAAGACTATCCAGTATGACAGTTGCTGTGTTTCCATCACAAATATGTGCAAATCTTTGTCGATTTTCCAATAATGTCAGAAATGTCAGGAGGATATACTGACGTACAAAAAGAAAAGAGTCAAGAATGATACCCTGGATGACTCCAAGAGACAGAGTAAAGTTCTTTTCTTCTCAGAAATGAACAGTCCAGAACCTTGACACCGTACACTTATAAAACAAGTTCTGTAGCAGATAAACCCATACAGTGCCAGTAACACTTTATGCATGAAACTCTGGGGGTTAATTAATTATGATGGACATATCTACCAGAGTGATTGAAACTACTTTGTGCTTCATAAAAACACTTTTAATGGGCACATCTCAAAAGCTTAATATTACACTAAATGGCAGAGGCTCACAAGTTGGAGCGGATTTTAATGTGGCTGATGGTTAAATTCCTCGGCCTAAATAAAAAGCCCTTTGGCAGAACGCTGAACCACAAATTGCCACTGATGGCAGGCAAGCACCTTGCAAAAAAGCCCTGTGTGTTATTGTGTTTTACTGAGCAAGTTAGCAATGCATCGGGTTTATCATAGACGTACAAACTCTGGTCTGAGTTTGTACTTCTGAAGATGCTACAAAAGTACAGAGAAAAATGACAATTAACGAGCCTTAATTGCAGAACAAAGGATTGAAGCATAAGAAGAAGCAATCTGCAGACCAACACTAAAGCCACATGACAGGACAAAAAACAAAAACAAGACAGTAAAGTAAATGTATTTGTTCTTAACATCTTGTATTTTGTGTGCAAACTGTAATCTGCATGTGAAAATGCCAAATATATAAATGGACCTCCAACAACCAGTGATTTATTTTGTACTAAGCCGTCTCAAGTTTTTCAACACAATCTCCACAGGGATGTAGCAATAACACCAACACAGAAAAATGGAATGACACTTTATTTTCCTAATTTTTCTTGAGAGCAAATGTCAAGTGCATGTGGTTAGGAGCTTTGGGCACAAGCCATTACCTTATGCTTTTCACCACATAAGGTCTTTGAAGTCAAGGTAATGCAATCGTTAAATAACATGGCCTCGGGCCACAGCAACCACACATTAATCGTGTCAGACTAATTGCATGTAATAAAACTTTATGAAAGCAAATTTTAATACAGTGACGCAACTCGGAACAAACATTAAATATGTTCAAAATCCATGGCCATATAAGTTAATAAAGCTTCTCAGAAATGTGTTGCAGACCTTTTTAGGCTTCCAATGGAATATCTGATATTTGTCTTTCTTGATTTTAGCCTGGAAGCAACAGTGTGTGCACACACCTTGCATCTGTAGCAGTGCCAGTTCTGTGGTGCATTATGGGAGTAACAACTCGCTGTTAAAGTGGAGCCTGAGTGAAAAGATTTGAAAGAGTGATCAAAGCTGCATACCAAGGCATTAAGGTGATAAAAATCAGGCAGTAAAGGGGGAGGAAAACAAAACCTCACACACAGCAGTCAACTTCTTCCAACAACAGAGCACATGGTAATGAGAAAATTCTGCCTTTGTTTGGAAACCATGAAAAGGTCTCTCAATCAAAAGGCTCATCAACTGTTGCTTTGGCGTGCAAACAAACTGTATATGTGGAGTTATAAGGTTGAAAGACATAATTTACTTGCACAGTTTTAAGATTAACACAGACTTTAGTGATCAATTATATTGAATTAGTCTGTGGTCACTCTGAACCTTTTGACCTACGTTGCCTGTCGGCTCAGTGACGTTGAGTAAAGAGCCTCTGAAGATAAATTTTGAGGTTCTCACAGATTCCTAATTGAATTTATCTCTGGACTTTGACTGGGCCTTTCAACCTGAGGACATATGATGACTTCACTTGCAGAAATTGTGGATAGAATCACTGAAGTTGGCAATAAAAATGGATATCAATGTATAATGTTGAATATTGTAGACTTTGTGTGGTGGAAGGAATTAAGAACGGATGTACAAAGGAATAGTGGAGTTTAATGCTTTTAGAATCACATTCATTTTGTTTCTTTAATTTCCTTCCCTGTCTTCTTGTTGCTTAAATGTTGAAATTGTATAAAATAGTGTTAAAAATAAAGATTTTTTTAATCTGCATAATAAACATTTAAAATATAACAAAGAAAATTACTAAATTTGGGAAAAGAAATTAAAATAAATGTTATTCACCATTGATTTTAACATCAATCTACTTTTACCTAAATTATTCCACTGCATGCTTTGACTGTATGTTTTGGATTGTAGAGCATTGGCTACATGGCACTCATCTAAAATGTCTCACAAGCAGTTAATAAGCTAAACAGAAACATCTGTTACAGCTAAATGTTCACTAACTTAGCATTAGCCACAGGCAGAGCTAGTGAAGGCAGCTGTTTGAAGGAGAGGAATGAACTCATTTTCTCTTCCTCAGTACATAAAAACTAAAAGCTGTTTGTTGCATTTCAATACTATCAGGAGTTTCAAAGTCTGTTTCAGTAAACAGTGTACTGCTGCTGTAGTTTTCAGAAAAAGTCCAAGACATCCTGGATCGAAACCGGGAAAAATGTAATTGAGTCCATTACAACACCAAGACTAAAAGCAGTCTCAAGAACATGAACATCTTAATGTCCACAACAAAACCTGTGCTTCATAACATCTGTTTTAGCAGGACCTGGATACATCAAATGAAGTCCAACAAGTGTGTGACAGAACCGACACTGATAGGCTATAAGCACCGTTCAGAGGGGGGAAAAAAAAAAGATACAAACAAATATAAACCAATAAACTGTTGATATATAGTTCCTGTCTAAAAAGCGTCTCTCTTTCAGCTAAGCAAAAAAGAAAATCATATGGTCTTAGATGGTTTATGCAGATGGTCTGGTTTATGCAAACCATCTGTTTCCTACAATAAAATTCAAGTTCTTTTCAAGCATTTTCAAGGCAAGTTTTCAAACTTTTTCAGCACCACACTTTGGAGACCAAAATAATACAAATGAACTAAAGAAGACACTTTCAATTCACTTTCATATGACAATTTATAACTGTAATAATATATTGTGATACTATCCTACATATTGCAGTAGAGACAAAGAACTAAAATATAACATTGTTATGTTTTGAAATGTCTCTCATAGACCTGGTCTGAAGAAATTACAAAAGAAAATCTCTAAATTAAGGGCTCTCACTAAGGTCTCTGGAATTTAGCAAATAGAAATCATTTTGGTAATTCTGACCTAAAACTAGAGAAGTTTAGTCTGATAGTACTTCACACTGAGAAAAAAATTGTAGGTGTCTTTTTATCTTCTTTAAATATCTGACTTCAACTGTAAATAACACCTTCCAAATTCAGACTTTTAATAAAGTTTTGCTAGTTTTGAATATTGTAGACTTTGTGTGGTGGAAGGAATTAAGAACTGATGTATGAAGGAATGGTGGAGTTAAATGCTTTTAGTATCACATTCATTTCGTTTCATTAATTCCCTTCCTTTTCTTCTTGCTTAAATTAAATTCTCTGTTTTTTTTTTACCAAATTATGCAATTTGAATATTAAAATACCTACTAGAAATTAAACCATTTTCAGGGATTTCAAGTACCAGTACGAACCCTGATAAACTATTCTGGATTATCATAAAATTCCTGGACACACCTGGAAGGGCTTTCAGATGTGGCTCTTGAACCTTTTACTGTAGAGATGAACAGATAAATTTTTGCAAATGCTCTCAGCACAAGGAGATAAAAATAACAGTGTATATTCTGAGAGAAATGCTGCTAAGTAATAAACGAGGTCATAAAAATGCTGCCTGGATCCAATCAAACTGAAAGATGGCTCTTGTTTTAGGCTGATTAACCATTGGAACAGCAAAATGCAAGCAAGAGTTAGGGGACAGCATGTGAAAAAAGCAGAACATTTAGATTGTATGGAGGAGGCCCGGAAGAAAGAAAAGAATACTGGGGTGGTCTCCTCAGGTTTCTGAGCAAGATGTGAGCTCATGTCTGGCGTGTTATAAAGGTCTCTATGCAGACAGGGGGCTTTGTTCAAACACATGTACTCTCAGGGCAGTTCCACTCGAGACCAAGAAGAGGATTAAGAGTCATATAATAGAGGTTTTACCTTTGAAAAGCTAAACTTCAGCAACCTTGACTTGATAATCTTTGTTGGCCTGTTTTTACTTGACCGAAAGAAAAACTGTCTAATGAAAGAACATACATTACCTCCAATGTATTCACAAGGCCACTGTAAATATTGTGGTCGTTGCTAAGGTTTGAATGTTGGAGGTATGACGCTACGGTTGAAGAAACTTCACCTTATGCAATCTAGGATTGAAAATTGGCATTGGGTTCAAAAAATTACGCCAAGATACACAAACTCAGTTTTCAGTTTTAGTCTCTCTTATAGACAATATACAGTCGTGACCAAATCTAATACCTATAGAATTGTCGCGTTTCAATTTTGTAGCAGCACATTACATTGCAAGATTATGCGAAGTCAAACAAAATCAATAAAAGACAAAAAAATTGTAAAAAAAAAAAGGGTATTTTAACTCACAAGCTGCTTTTATCTGTATTTTTAATGGAAATAATATTCATAACAAGAAAAGCTGGAAAATACTCTAAAATCAATTAACTTGGGGATAGATTGTTGCAGTCAATTGGTTGCAGTCTGTAACTTAATTCAGCTTTCACATCTTAAATTTTTAAAGCTGCAATGCCAGAATGTTTTTCAATTTATCACTCCTAGAAAGAAATGATGCAGCATAGGGAATAATATGCTCTAGAGTGAGAAAGCATTAGTCTTTCTGACATGAGCTCATTAACAAGAGACGTTATTTGTGTTAGCTGGGAGCTGTGCAAGGAGGGAAAACATCAAGCAATGGTTGACTGTTTTGCAAAAAAAATGCACCAATACGTCTATAAAGACAGAACGAGTAACATATTTAAACTTTGCACATTAAACAGCCTTTTAATGCCACATTCCCTGCAGACCAGCCTATATCTGCAATGTGCTAGAAACTCTTTCAAGCAAATTCAAAGATTCTAAGAGGATTGGATGCTAAACTAAATACACAAAATGCATTTGGATGGGCATGAATACAAAAAAATATATAATTTTCTCTAGTTTCAGAAAACAAAATCTGCCTGAAAGAAGACCAATGCAAACATGCGGAAGAACGGACAGTTTGGAAGTTATAAAAAAAATAACGATTATGGATAAAATAGGAAAAGGAGAAAAATAAGGACGAGACCACTGACTAGTAAAGTGCTTTATAAAGTAACCAATCAGTTTGAAAAGATCAAAGAGAGTTGCTGTTTGGGATTGAGATCAAAGTAAGAGAAGGGAAAAGGTGGAGGAGGAGAAAGAAATGCAAACATAGGCCAGGAAATGCACACCTGTTGGGTTTTGGATCATGCAAGGTCAATATTTCCATCAACTAACACACACAGCTTTTGCTGGAAATGTAATCTATTCATTGTACATAAAAAGACAAACATTTTCTCTAAACACAGATATTCTATCAGAATAAGAGCAATTTATCTAATTTGCATCACTTTGCTATTCTAAGTGCTACCAGAATTTGCACATAAATTTATGTTTTTTTTTTCCTGACAAAAAATTAAATCAGATGTCACGACCAAACAAGTATTAGTACTTAACACATGCTTAACACTCTCAGGTAACTTTTCCAATGGATTTTTGTCTTTTGAGTGAAAACAGAGTATTGCTACTCTAACTTACCTACAATGTTTGGCTATTCTATAATCCAAAAATATAATCCTCCAAATCTATTAAAACCACCTGGTGTGCCATTTCTGGCCTACATTTACAAGCCTACAGAGAGAGGCAATTCATTGTTACCATAACTGAAAAACACAGCTTTAGTAAATCCCTAGAGAGCAGAAGTAGATTTTAAATTCCCTTAGCATCATCCTCAGTTCATCAAAAAACACCTCAAGTATAGCACACATGGATGATGATGATAGGATTCAGTTTATTTTTATATGCACTAATCTCAGTCATATAAGCATGAAACCCTTTAAAATAGCTGACATTAGTACGTAATTGCATCAGACTAGACATTTAGGAAGCTTTTCACTGGTTGGGGGTATTTCAGCAAGATACACTACACACAGAGTAGTTGACAGCATCTCTGCACCAGTATGTCAACTATGTAAGGTGTGTATGGGGTTGGGGTTGTCCACTGAATATGCATCAAGTTAGTTTTTTTTTTTTTTCCTGGGCTGTCTAAACATTGGAAAGCTCTCTCCCATTCAGATTCACGATTCAATCGCTGCCGTGTGCAGAATTCCGAGTACGAAAAGAGGAAAGGAGTTCCCCAAGGACATTCACAAGTTCCTGGTATGTAAATAGCAAAAGGCTTTGCTGTCGTAAATGTGATGAGTAGGGGAGCACAATGCTTCGCTCACGACATATGCAGGAGACATATGACTGAATCTCTCAAAGAAGAATCTCCCATTTGGCATTTCAGCTGCACCAGTGTGTCAATCAAACTGCATGGTTCTGCATTTCTTAAATATCACAAAAGAAATCTGAATATTATGGAGACATGTAGTCATGTAGAAAATTAGGACATCCTACACAGGCCTGTGCATTTTCCTAAAATGTTAGCACATATGGATATATAATACAGAGGCGTATGAGTCATTCAGAAAGAAGGCTGTAGCAACCTTTGAGTCTGGTGAGGTACTGAAAAAAAATCTGTAATCTGCTCTCCAGAAATAGTATCCAAGTGGAGGGTATTCCAAAATACTTCCAACATGCTTAGTTCTGGCCGTCTAAGTAAGTTCATCCTGAAAGATGGCTGCAAGATGTTAAAAGAAGTCTTGACAATTCCTAAAATGGCATAATAGAACCTACAGCAAGCTCTTGTGACTGTTGATATGAAAATGTATGCATGCCAGGACAATCAAACAACTCACAGTTCATAAAATAAAAGATTCAAAAACAAGTGGCAACAAAAAAATCAAATCTCACAAGTTACAGTTTAAGTTCTGCATCAGATAAACCAGTTAAGTTCCTCTGGCCTGGAAAAGATCTGGCTGTCCCTTATTTTAAAGAACAGGTACTATTTTTAGTAAAAGGAACCAAACAAGAATCCTGCAAATACACTGACAACCAAATTTTGAAGATCTGGACTTGTCTGTTTTTCAAACCAGCAAGTTACAGTATGTTCTTTCCCTCTTATCATTTTTGATCAGTTAGATTTTGTTGTTATTGTTTTTCCTTCGCACACAAATGATTTTCCCGTAGCTATGTAAGCAAAAGCAATAAACACCAGGGTAAAAATAGAAGGTACAAAATTCGTTGGGTGAGGCAACACATTTACTTTTGACAGATGTTGCCAAAACTCTGCATTTCAAAATTTTAACATTTCTGAAATTAAAAAAAACAACAAAGTTCCAGCAAATGTTCAAAAGGGGATGCAAGATTTCCAGTAACACTGCCAAGAGATGCCAGAAGCCAAGTCCAGCTGAATGACCCGCCAACTTCTGGGCTTGAAAGACTGAGAAAAATTGGCATGAAACCAACCAGCCAATGCTGGTGCCAAGCTAATCATCTGGGGAAAGAAACTTTCAGACATACAGGCTATGAATGATGATAAAAGACACAATACTGGGCTGCTAACTTATAAACCTTGCAAATAGAAAGCCAAAACTAATTTCACCATTACTTAAATTTTTTTCTGATTTGGAGATGTAATGCACTTTAATGTGTAGTTTATCCAATATAGGAATCAATTTTAGAGGGTGTTTTACTGGATGAAAACAGTGCAAGAGAGTTTGTACGTCATGTAGCGTTCTTATTTTTATCCCTTGTCATTCTTATAAACTAATGCTCTCCCTACAGTAGAGCTGATGCTCTACTGTAGGGATCACTTCAAGCATTTAACATGCATAGGTGAGTGAATCTTCATCGGTGCAGAGCATGAGATTGAATAACCCTACAAATCACTCATCATCGAGACATTTTAAGGGCAAATGTGTATATTCCACAGCAGCCTATGTGTGGTAGCTATGGCATCTCTACACTCTTGACACTTGTCCAAAATATCCACGGCAACCTGGCTTAGCCAGAGATCAAAGTGCTTATACTAATGTATTACATATACTTAAAAGTAATACCAACATGTTATTTCACTGAAACTTGCAGAAATGTAAAAGTGAGTCAAAGAAGACATTATCTTATATAAATTATTTGTCTTAGGATTTTTCTCTAAAATAAGCTATTTTTATGCACCATTTTCACTGTAAATAAAAAATTATAATTGCAGTGTTAATTTACATTTTAAGAACTACCATTAGAAAGGTTCATTTCTCTTGCTTATTTTCCTTTACGTACAGGTCATCTATGTATTCATATCTATGAGCCATATTTCTGGTAGGAAGACATCTTAGCAATAGCTAATCCAAGCATGAGCTGCTCTGTATGCTGACATTTGTGTCTGTGTTCATGTCAAGTGTTTTGGTGTATTTGTAAAAGAAACAATAGAGTAAGTAAGCATAATCTTATGTTTTATCTCAATCTCAAAGTCCTGACTGCTCCTCTCTGCCTCCTAATTAGCAAGCTGCATCGCCCACCCCAACCCGACTTTGCCATTTTCCTCCAGCAAAATACAAACACTGCACATCTTTTCATCTTCAGAACAGCCTCGTCTTACTGAGGCTCAGGCAGAGACGGCAAAGTTCAACTGATCAGCACAGGTCACCTACTGATTCATCTTCAAAGGTAGAGGAAGGAGGGGAAAAAAAACAACAGCAAACACGAAACAGCAGAGGACACGATTCCACATACCACCACCCAAAGACAACAACACCAGGAGGCAGGAGATGATCAGGAAGACAGACCAAAGGATAATGAGGGCCAGTGAGGAAGATGTCATCTTAGACTGTTGATCAGGCTTTAAGAAAAAAAAACTCCAGATTTCTTTTACAGCAGCTGGCAGCTCCACTATGCCTGAAAACAACAATCAAACACTTTGGTAGCAGCTTCTTGGTGACATCACGACATCCCGCATAGTTACAAAATGACTTCTAATAGTAGGTAGCAAATTTTGCTGGATAACTTGTCCCAGAAATTGAATTTATTGCGTTAAACGATAATATTGTTTTGAGATAATGTTTTAATAATATAATGATAATGGCACAATAATGCATGAAAACATTCTCAAATATCAATAACCTTTAAATTTACATGAATATTTAACACTGGAAGACATTTTAAATATCCAAAATGTATAAATAAAACAGAAACAACAAAATTGTCCTTTAAAAAAAGGCTAATTGAGACCAAAGCACCAGACTAAAGTCAGACTAAATTGTCATTCAATTTTTTGTATAAATAGAGGAAAGAGAAAAACAATAAATCATGCAAATGGAAATTGAACTCGTTTTAACTACTCATGTATTTAATTGATTTATTACCTATTGCGACAGCCCTCACCAACAGCAAGTATATTTGTTCTATTTTGAAATATATTTTGGGATGTCTATTGATTGTGAATACATGAGAATCTTGATTTTTATAAATTTTTGGCACACTGAAGGTGCACAATACTGCATATTGGGGTATATTTTGTTTTTGAACTATTAAACTAGGCAGTAGAATGTGTTTTTGGAGGGAATCTCAAGTATTCAGGGAACTTATCCATCATTGTGTTCCCTTATCCTGCATAAACCAGTACTCCATTGTAACCCCAATATTTGTTTAAAAATCCTTTAGAAAGTTGCAAAGAAGCCACACACTTCCAGTACCCAACTAAACAAACGAAACCATCACAAATCAAGGCCAACATGAACTAGAAGATGTTGGACCCCCACATTGCTTCAGAATGAAGCAGTTATGTAACAAAAACCCAGGTTTTTATGTATAATTTTGAATTTGTGTTGATGGGGGAGGAGCGTGGGGAACCTGAACTTTCAATGCCCTGCACAAACTTCTGACTGGCACCGTTTCTGCCCTACATCCTAAAGTTGAACTTCAGTTCAACAATTTATTCACACTGTAGGAGTGGTTGTCAACATGCAGCACTGAATTTTTCTGACACTGTTAAACAATTCAATGAGCTACCAGTCAGAGAAAAGAGTTTGAACACTTTGTACAGATCTGGTTTAAATTTTTTATGATGCTAAATTTCTATGTGGCAACAAACTTATAAATGGCTGAGCAGAAAGAAGTTAAATCAGCTGAGCTGACCTCCATGACTCTGTGACCCTGAACTTTGAGTAGTGTTGTAGCTCCTCAGGAACTGACAACAGACTGCACTGACTGTTTTTTATAGGAGTCTCAGACTCCACAATATGCAGAGACTGTATCGGCTGCACAAAATCTCTTTGAATCTTCTCTCTTTCCCAACCCATTCACCTAATTTAGCATTTTTCCCCTCCTGTACTCTGAACTGCTTTCTGCCTCAGGGAACAACCCTGAAGGCTGCTGTTGCATATGCAAGGTCACATCTTTACCCAAGAATATGTACCTACTCTCTCACAAAAAACCAGGCAGGTATAAAGTATGGATGGATCTTTGAACCTCACAAAGGAACTTCCAGAAACCTCAAAGGTGTCTGTATGCAACTTAGAACTGAAAATGTGAGAAAGACCAGGCGTAAGCAGGAAGAGAAAAATGGGGTTAAAAAACTGCGAGAAAAAGAAGTCCAATGTGCTTCTACACAGTAGGAGTTCCAACTCTCTCCTCATCGAGAATGCAAAGCCTCTTCTGCAGGAGTGTGTGAATGTGAGCGGGTGCATGCGTGTGTATGTGTGTGTGTGTGTGGGTGTGTGTGGGGGTGTGTGTGTGTGTGCGTGCGTGTGCGTGTGCGTGTGTGTGTGTGTGTGTGTGTGAGGGGGATGGGAGAGCAACAAATTCAACTCGTCTGGGGGAGGGAGCTTGTCTCTAAATTCTGCTGCTTGTCCCCCGAAATGCATATTGTACCACCAGACCCCCACTCCTTTCAGCTCCTTCATTTTGAATCTGGGCCCACATGGCCAAAAGATGGCCTTCGGTTTTATCGTTTCTGCTGCAACACACCCAGCAAGGCCTGCAGGAGTCTGAAAGGACACACCAACGACTAGGAAGCTAGAAATAGAGGTGGGAGGTGTATCAGAAAAAAGAAAACTCTTAAAAAACAGTGAGTTAGCTCATAAAAAACAGACAGTTGGTTCTATGAAAATAAAATCAAAAGGCTCCATATTTGGAACAAGTGAATATAATTAAGTGTAGTATAAAACAGTTGCTTTCAGGGTTCTTCCAAATTTTCCACTATAAAACATCACACATTTGCAAAATCTTATTTTTCAGTGTTATTTTATACATACATTTTAAGGTAGTTCTACGATGAACTGGCAACCTACCCAGGGTGTACCCTGCCTCTCACCCTAAATGTTTCGCTGGAGATGGGCACAAGCACCCCTGTTGACCCCACTAGGCACAAGGGTGTAAGAAAACGGATGGATGGATGGATGGATTTCAAGATAGTTCCATCTTGCCTTTAAATGTGGAATCGTCAAGAACTTCAAAAAAAATGAAAGGAAGGAAGGACATGGATGGAAAAATGGATAGAAAAAAAAGGGTCAATAGTTGGACATAAATTGATTCACACAGGGATGAGCTGTTACTTTTCCATACTTAAACAGGCCTGGAAAACACCCATTCCATAGTTTTCAAAACTGTAGGAACTCTGTTCTTCAGAACCATACATTTATAAACATAAGTAAACAATGGCTCAGCTTTTTATACAAACCACAGACGAATTGTTAACAAAAATCAAGGCTTTGTTGGCCCTAAATGCTGCAGAAGCATTAAACAAAATATCATATTTCTTAAGTAACCTCCGCCTGAGAAAAAGTCACTGGTTTTTAGTTCTTGTGGTGGAGAATCCAAACCTGTTAGAGTCTAAAGCTCCTCACACAAGGAGACCGTCACGGCAGCCATTTTCAGTTTGAAGGAAAGGAAAACATTTATGTCAATCAAGGAAAAGCCAGACATCTGGTTTGATTAAAGCCGCTTTGTAGACTTCTGCACTGAAGTGGCTCCTGTGCTGATTTGGTAATCGGGCCCCAACTTGAAATCAGTCCTGTTTTTACCACCACCACACCTAGCTATTGGCAAAAAAATGACTGCAACTTTCTGCTTACTCAAAAACCTACCTCCATCAGGACCTGAAGGTGAGCTGCACTGTGACCAATCAGAACAGCAGCAGCGAAAGTATGACAAACATTTTAAAAAACAAGAATTGTAAGTAAAAGTAGGGCATTTTTATAACAGAATGCAGAACATGGATACTCCTATCAGATCATCTTGTTTGATAACGAGTTGAAGTCAAAACCTCAACTGAAAACAAAGCTTGATTATCAAACACAACTTTCTGATAGCTGCAAGAGGCATTTTGCATATCAGGAAAAAGTCATCAAGAATGCGTACTTTGCAGATAGAGAATGTTGTTTTTGTCTAATCAACCGCACTCTGATTTTATCCTAAAAAATATTCAGACAGGCGTTCTGCATTTCGGGGAAGATCAGTTTGAGATATGAAGAAAAGAGATAAAGGGCATAAAAACAACATAAGCAGACAGAAAAATGTGAGAGATGGCAGGGGCTGCAAAAACACTTCAAAACCACTTTCAGTCAAGGCCAAACACAGAGGGGCCCCCTGTTTCTGCTGAGAAATGTGGGAAAAGGATCAAAAAGCGGTCACATAAATGATCTGGCCACGTCAGGACAGAGATTTAAACCACAACAGCTGGTACACATTGGGAGGAACATCAGTTTTGTGTTCCATTTTAACCGCAGTCCAGGAGAAACTAAACAGAGTGCAATGAGCTGTATGTACACCAACACACAATTATGATTGATAGAAATGTACATTGTATCAAATGAATGCATGGTTTATGCAAAACAATTAATCACTTTAGAACTTGTGAAAATATTTTACATACTTATGATTTAAATACAAGACTCCTGACAAATAAATTCACATACTTAGTGTACTTAAGATGAGATGTGTTGTCCAGCTTCTTTCTTATTGAATCACAAACACTGGCCTTAACTGAGGCAAGGCTATGAGTAATATTTAAATTTTAGTTAGACAAGGAAGTTTAAAAAAAGAAAAATACTCCAAACAATAACTGCTATGGAAGAGAACACAGGCACAGAGATTTCAGCAAATCCTCTGAGGGCTTACAAATCACAGAGACTCATCACGATTTATGGGAGGTGTAAGACGATTTCTGCTCTCGCACTGCAGTTCAAGGATGACTAATGGGAAGCACCTGTAGCTCCGTAAACCTGTAGACATGTGAAAGCAGGTGAGACGAAAACCCAAACACCAAATGGCATTAATTTTTTTGGTATAAAACGCCATGTACAGTTGGTTGACTTAATTAAGGTTTTTGTTATCTAAAGATTGTGGCTAGAAATGCATAAAGCACAAAAATTAGCTGTAAGTCTAAAAAGAAAATGGATTAGAACGCAATAATGCTCCCAGATGAAGCAATGAGTCTATGAATGTAAAAGTAACCTTGATAGAGCTCAGAGTCGTGCAGGCAGAGCAGCAAGACGAAAGAAAGCTTTGAAGCTTTTACTGCAGAGAGCGTAGCAGGAATTCTGATGCCCTGCTGTATCTCCTCAAATCCCCCACCCCCGACTCTCTCCAACTGGTTCAATATAAAGGGAGGCTAAAGAGCCGAGCCAGTGTTTATCCAGCTGAGGGATAATAAAAAGAAAAGTAGTAAAATGAGAAATTGAAGGTTACTTAGAAGCTGGAGGAGGAGGAAAAAAGAGGGAAGGGGAGTGAGTGTCTGATAAACTTATTGGAACCTCTGAATCCAAGATATAGAGAAACAGTAGGAAAACCACAAGGCTCTACAGCTCTTGGATTGAACTCAAACCAGAAAAGTTACAGACTAAGCATCATTTCTTCTATCCATCTGAAATCATAATCAATTTTATATTTATTTTGTGTTGACTAGTTCATGGGTCAACCTGGCCCCAATTCATGTTGCAGTTTCATTCATACAGCTTCATAACCACAAACAACTCAGTTTTTAGACTAATATTTAAACCACTGTGTATCTGTATTTCCATTTGCAATTCAGTATTCAGAATTACAGTTAAATGTTCATTAAAATGCTAAAATCGCATGTAGAGTTTGAAATAAATGTACACAGCCATCAAAATTTTGCATTACACCTTATTTTTATTGATTGTAGTTCTGATCCCCAGGGGACCCTGATATCACAGCTTTTGACCCCGGACTCAACCCTACTAGATGTCAATGACCCTCAACTGGTAGAACACATTTATTGGAGACAGAGAGTCATATTTCCTGTCAGTAATGCATGAGTATATAACAGAACGTTCCCCTAAAAATATCTAATTCATACCTCCCAAATGTTGTAATCCATACCTGTCCACTAGGACCCTTTAAAGATGGCTGCATCCTGCCTGGATCCAGTGACTATATGTCAACAGACAATACAACTGCTATTCAAAAGGGGGTTCCCTTTTCATCAACAGTAGATGAAGAAATTGCTTAAAATCATGACTAGAAAAAACCCCAACAAATCTAGCAACAGCTGCCTGAGCTAGTCATCAAGAACAAGTTTAGCTAAAAATGACACAAACAACTCGGATCGTGATTATGTTTCTAATAAACAGATTAATTTCATCCAAAACAAATCAAAGCTCGTTGATCAAAACATTTTCAAAACTTTAAGATCTATATTGTGTATTTTAAATGAACAAGAAGTTATAAATAGGAAAAAAAAAATCTGATCAGAAACCACTTTTTAATGAAATTTGCAATTATGCAGGAGAGAAGTAAAGTCTTTAAACCAGAAGAAGAAAACTTGCCTAGATATGACACTAAAGAAATATGAACACTAACTGATTAAAGTGTCATCTGTGCACCTTCAAGTCTCGTGGGAAACTCAGCAACAGGCTGGCCAGCCTCAGATTACACAGCTGTAAAAGAAAGAGGGGTGGAGCAGAGATGACTACAATTACATTTTACATTCTGATTATGGGACACTCACTCAACAAAACCCCAGAAATTTTTTTTACAAAACTGAATCTTTGAAAACCACGCAGCTTAAAAATCAATTTCCTTTTTCTACACAAAACTGACTGAAACAAAAGAAAAGCTTTTAGATGTAAAGTGCCTTGAGAAAAAAAAAAATCATACATTTTTTATGTTTTTATAACAATAAATTTCACCACTCTATACAAACAACCAGCAATAAAGTCAAGAATATGGAAAGTGGAAGAAAAATGATAAAAAAAAAGAAGATATTTTTCTTTGAAATATAACTTCCAGAGAAATGTAGACTGCGTTTCAGTTCAGTCCCCTTGGGTCCATATTTTGTCTTGTACAGAAAAATCAAGACTGACAATTTTTGATAAATCTTTGCAAAAAGCTCCAGCAATCTGGATGGAGAGCACATGTGAACATCAACTGTATGGATTGTATATTTGAAGTTCTTGGGAGCTTTCATGGTGATGTCAGTTTTTATTTTACAGAGCAGGAGGGTAAAAAAAAATCCTTCCTGTTTCTTGTTTTTCTTAAAGAGATAGTCAGAAACTTCTAACGTTCTCCTACAAACTCTGAGGCTTTCATAGAACAGCTGGATTTATAGATCCAACAGGTGGACTGTTGTAACAGGCGTGAACAAATTTCCTTCCACTTCAAAATGCTGCACGTTATGTTGACGTATGACTAAAACTTATTGAAATTAGTTGTAGCTCAGCAAAATGTGAAAAAGTTTAACCGTTATGCATACTTTAACAAGGCACTGTGTGTGTAAGCTATATGCTCACTTTAGGAAAGTGTTGGTACCTGAGCAGAACCTATAAGAAGTAAGAATATATGACAGAAAAAGCAATATATAGCAATTTATAACTCCAGACAGTTATAAATAGATAAAAATCAGTATCGGCCTAATTTTAAGTGATATCTTTGCTCTAAAAGCCTATTAACCTTTATTACTGTTCTATTTTCACACCAGCAGCTGTAAGTAAGAAGCAGCACTTCTAATTTACCATAAATCTTTCTTGCACATCACAAACAGAACCAGGAAGCTCATGGGATCAAATCCACACAGAATCTCCTCCAGTCTTATCTGGACAGCTGCTTTCTCACATGCAGCTCATGTGAGGGCTGCGGGGAGTGACTAAAAGCAAAAATTCAGTCATGTTCTTTAGTTACAAAACATTTGGAGAGAAGAAGAGAGAAGAAAGATACTCAACAGAGTAAAAAAAAAATGTATTGAGTTTAATTGAAATCCTTAAAATGTTTCAATTCAGGATTCATCCAATCATCCAGCGGATTCCTGCAGTCTCAGAGCGTTTTCCCTGCATGCATGTCTGTTATATTTGTGGCGGCACCAAACGCATCACAATCAGTCGGATCAGCATCCAGCCGTGACAGATTCTCACAGCTTACACAACATGACAGCTCTGGGGAGTTTACCCCGATGCTCTGGAGTGATGCTGAATGCCGCTTTTGGTATGAATATTAAATCAGTCATAAAAGTTTAAAGTGAGACTGACAAAAGCTAAAATTACTTCTAATTAATTACATCTTTGTAGTCGACAGAACGGTTTTCCAGTCATTTGAGAGAGAGGAAAAAAACAGAAGCAGCCATTAATTCTCTGCGTTTGCAGGCAGAAAAACAGGAATAATGCCGAGACAAAGCAATAGAAATAAGAGCAAGAAAAAGAGCGAGCACAAACTGGGGCTCTGGGAGGGGATGAGCAGTGACAACGGCGGATCTGCCGGGATCAGAGGAAGCCCTCAAAGCCAACTCCCGGTGCTGGGATGAAGGCGGCTCAGTGTGGAGGCAGAGGAGATGAAACAGCGTTTGGGGCCTCAGCCCCCCCCCTGCCTCTGTGCTCCAGGCCTGTGAGCTCCTCTGCCTCTGAAGTGCAAAACACCCTCCAACCCCCTTCCCCTCCCTGAAGCAACCACCCCCCCTGCACCCTGCCATTTGGTGTGTTTAAGGGACTCTGCATGGATGGACATGACAGGGTATGGATTTAAAGGTGTTCGTTCTGTCTGCTTCCAATTAGTTACGACTGGAACATAAAATCCTCCTCATTAGAGGGAAGAGTTGAGGAAAATTAAATGTATCAACTTATTGGCTGAAAATCGAAATCAGGTGATTTCCCTTGTTCGGTCGATCAATCACCAGCAGCCCCCCTATTCATTAAATGCATAAAAAATAAGAAATCCCACCATTTGCAGTCAGTGAACACACCAGCAGTCTATTCTCTGGTGTACTTTAGCTTTAAGTTTAGCAAAATAAAAAAGAAAAGAAAATCCGATAAAGGTTAAGGACACATATTTACATACCCTGTCATGGATGGACATGACAGGGTATGTAAATGGTGATAAACTTGTAAATCGATCACTTTCTTGTCTAGAAATGATCATCGAGCACATTTGTTCCTCTTCATGTTTTACAAAATACTTTAAATTGGTCAGACTCTGGCAATCGACGTGCCACGCTGTGAAGAAATCCGGAAATCCCAACACAGCAGTGCATCTCAAAGAGAAAAAGGTCAAAAAAATTCCCTCTTATTTTGAAATCAAAACCCCCTGCAAAGCAAAACCCCCCAAAATATTCAGTTCAGTAGATTTTGATGCAAAATAGTGAGAATTTTCTCCTGATTCCAAAACTAAAACCTCTCTCACATTCAGAAACTACAGATTTTTTTCATTTTTGGGCTTTTATAGTTCTTAGGGGAAAAAAATCAAATCTCAATAGTTATGTTCTAGTTCCATAAAGGAAACTAGAAATTGGTAAAACCATAAAAAAGCAGGATCGGTGCATCTCTAAAAGATGTCATCAACAATTGCCTTTTTAAACCAACTGTATGCACAATCACCTTAAAAGCAGCAGTCTGTTGATCTGTGCATTCACAGAACATTTTCTGATTTTTTTTTTTTGTACTGCAAAACAACAACCTTTATCTGATGTTTGTCCAACTCCAAAGGGTACATAAACTATCTGTGCTGTCAGTGATTAGAATAGAGTTAAGAAATAATTGGCCCATTTCGATCTCTAACAAGCTGATCGGTGCATTTCAACAATCTCTTGGGGGCGAAAGGCTTTATCTGTTATTTAACTATTATCCGCAAGGGGGAAAAAAAGAAAACAAGGAGATTATCACTGATTGATCTGTGAATGCTGCATTTAGAACCCCCCAAAAAATAATAATTAAGTCATTGCAGACACATGAATCAGCTCTGAGACACAGTCTGTTAACCTTGATTATAGGGTCCCGTCTGCACATAATTAGTTAATGTCTCCTGGTGTAATTCCTTATCAAGATTTATCGGAGGACCGCGTGCAGATGCTCCACATTCACGCACCCAAACTTCAAAGCATTGCTTTAGCGCTGCAACGCCACAGCTTTTTGTTTCACAACACCCCAACGTTTTTCTCGACACGATTCATCTGTGTAGAGTATTTCAGGTGCAGGCCTCCAAGTGAGGGTCAAAACGTAAATAAAATGCAACTATTTTATTACCTGCATCGTGAAAACTCCCAGCTCCTGTGAGGACAGCTTTTTCATTTGCTCCGCCAAAACTTGCGCTTCTTCCAGGATGGAAAACTCCGTCTCGGCTCCGCAGTATCCACAAGAGAGAGCCGAGCAAATCAAAGCGAGGCGCCACGAAAAAGCCACCGAGCCGCCGCGGAGGGGAAGGTGTTTATCCCGGAAAGCAGCGCGAGTCCTCGGCGTCTGAGCCTCCGCAGTCCGCCTCGCCATGATGGCAGGAGGTTTACAGCGCTGGAGGAAACACTGCGTGTGAACTGAACTGGCGGTGGAAAACAAACAAACAAACAAACAAGAACTTCAAGGGAACTTCTTTTTACAACTTTCCAGCGGAGAGTACGAGAGTGCTTTCTCCCCGGCAAGAACCTCAAGTACTCCCAGCAATGCAAACCATCGCGCCTCCTTTACGTCCCCGAGGAGAGCGAGGGATATCCATGCGGAAAAGTAGATATGTTTGTGCTGGTTTTCCCTTTTCTTTCTTTCACAGCGTTGCTCCCTCCTCTAGTTGTCGTTCCAACTCCTGGAAGTCTGGCAAAGTGTGTGAGAGTCGGAGATTCACCACAATGGGAGTGAAAGTAGGAGGCGTGGAAACAGTAAGGAGTCCCACCGGCGCCTGGATCTCTCGTCAATGGATCAGGGG
Source organism: Girardinus metallicus (assembly GCA_903067095.1). Taxonomy (NCBI): domain Eukaryota; kingdom Metazoa; phylum Chordata; class Actinopteri; order Cyprinodontiformes; family Poeciliidae; genus Girardinus; species Girardinus metallicus. Next base: position 23,101 of record CAEGAE010085332.1, read on the forward strand.
CCCGTGACGCGTTCACTGTTGCTGCGAAAAACAACAATCGAACAAACGGCTTCAGTGAAATTAACTGTAAACACACATTAGAATACATTTTTGTTTGTTTTGATGTAACATTTACTTAAAAAAAAAATTAATTTGCATGTTTTGCTAACTGGATTTCCTCGTCAGAAACCAATACTGAGCAACAAAAGCAACTATATGATTTTTTGTTTTATACAACATATTAAAACTAAGCAGACTACTGTGGTCATACACAGCTGAGCAGCAGTTTGAATTTCCTTTGCTTACGTCTCATTTTCAAAATAACGAAAATATAAATTCGCCAGCAAGAAATAATAATAAATAAATGACCCGTTTTTCTTAAATTCTGATGTCCTCCACATCCAGCTTCACTATCAAAATATTATTCACCCTGTGAAACATATATTGGGTTTCCACATAAAGGTTCTCATTAAATGATGAAAAATTTAACATATATATTTCTCCTCAAATTTGATTGAAAATGTAAATATTACATTAGTTCTATCTTCTATTTTAAAAGTTGAAAATAGAACTATTTTCACAAATAGTTGTCAAGAAAACCTGAGATCATCCCACTTCCCCATGCTGGAGATTTTAGTTTAACAGTAACAATATATAAAGTTATCTTTAAAATTAATCACACAAGTAACGTCAAGACCCAACAGTAGACTTAGACTTCAATAAAATCAATCTGGTTGTGTGTGTTGTTTTTATCTCCTGCAAGCATTACTTTAATTCTACTTCTCTTTTCTATCTAATCATAAGAAATCATAGTCAGGCAGAAAGAGAGTCATGAAACAGGAAAAGCAGGCTTCCTGAAAAAGGAGGAAGTAAGTTTCCAGCTTGCAGATTTATAAAAATAGTTGATTATTCCTTATTTCAAAGCATAATAGTTTAAAAGAATGAAATCTAAACAGATTATAAAAACAGTTGAGACTATTCAAACCA
>CAEGAE010085334.1:0-12193 GCA_903067095.1 Girardinus metallicus
TTCAGGGCCCCAGAGGTTCAGGGTCCCAGCTGTTCAGAGTCGTAGTGGTTCAGGGCCCCAGAGGTTCAGGGCCCCAGAGGTTCAGAGTCGTAGCGGTTCAGGGCCCCAGAAGTTCAGGGCCCCAGAGGTTCAGGATCCCAGTGGTTCAGGGCCCCAGAGGTTCAGGGTCCCAGCTGTTCAGAGTCGTAGTGGTTCAGGGCCCCAGAGGTTCAGGGCCCCAGTGGTTCAGAGTCGTAGCGGTTCAGGGCCCCAGAGGTTCAGGGTCCCAGCTGTTCAGAGTCGTAGTGGTTCAGGGCCCCAGAGGTTCAGGGCCCCAGTGGTTCAGAGTCGTAGCGGTTCAGGGCCCCAGAGGTTCAGGGCCCCAGAGGTTCAGAGTTGTAGCGGTTCAGGGCCCCAGCGGTTCAGGGTCCCAGCGGTTCAGGGCCCCAGCGGTTCAGGGTCCCAGCAGTTCAGGGTCCCAGTGGTTCAGGGCCCCAGCGGTTCAGGGTCCCAGCAGTTCAGGGTCCCAGAGGTTCAGGGCCCCAGAGGTTCAGGGCCCCAGAGGTTCAGGGCCCCAGCGCTTTGGGGCCCCTGTTCGGCCTTGGTCGGCTTCTGAGCCGCCATGCTTCGCTCATCTGTCATGTCGTCACTGAAACCCTGAATTACGGCCGGCTGGAATTGATGAGCTGTCACCTGTGACCCCGCCGGGCTTTCAGCAGGCTGACACGCCGAAATTAGCGGGTCGGTCCGCACCGAATGGCAAACGGCTTCATTTCTGAAGGAGCTGTGACATTTTCGAGAAGGAGGTGTCGCTCAGACTGATGCACTTCCAGTAATGAATGCTGCTTTAATGTGACCGTGGCAAAATGAATGAGGGAGCTGAGAATACTTTAGAGCAGCAGAGTTTAGGCTAACCCATTAATTCAGATTCTCCCAACGGTTATTGTAGATGGTGATGGCTGTTGGCAGGAAAGACCTGCTGTAGCAGTCTGTAATACAGTGAATCTGAAGAAGCCTCTGACTGAAGAGGCTCTGTTATCTCTGGGCAGTTTCATGATGATCAGGGTTGTCCATAAAAACAGTCGTCCCCACCTCAGAACCAGAACAGAACCAGAACAGAACCAGAACAGAACCAGAACAGAACCAGCCGCTGGCATTTGGCATTGTAGACGTTACCTCACGTCTTCCTCTGAAAGTATGTTAATAAACTCATCTGAAAATGACCCGACATTAAGCTCAAAACGTATCTGAGACATTTCACACATGAAGGACAAACTACATTAATTAACTACGTTACTGTCGTTTAAATGCTGTATCCATTAACATTCAGTCATTTTCACACTAATGCTAATGTCCAAACCTTCCTTTGTTACCTTTCTGTCGCCTTCTCTCCCTCTACTTCGAACTGCCTCTAGCTTTTCTTCACTCCTGCAGCGGCGCAGCACTCAGCAGCCAGACAGGAAGGAGCCGGCAGTGCTGGTTTTCAAAATAAATGACATTTAAATTTACGGTTAGTATAAGTGTGCGAATATACATTTCCTGCCATATAAAACAGCTCAGACCTGTAGCCTTGATACTTAAGGTTGTTTTGTTATTACAGGATATTATTTATTTATTACATATTAATTAACACGTGTCTCATTGTTGCCTTCTCATCGCAGACCTGTGCTGTAAATGGCTTTATTTGTCCCTGTATTCTGTTATTCCACCTTTGATTTTGCACATGAATGCAGGTTTTTATTGAAACCTAATCTTTCTGCTGAAAGCGTCCTGGTGGGTTTTCCCTCCCATCAGTCACACCGCCCACTGTCAGGGACGGGGGAGAGGAAATGTTAAAAAGCATCCGACTCTTTCTGGATTTCTGTAACTCTGTTCCCGGGAACCAGCAGAAGGAAGAGCTACAGTAGAGACAGGGCGGAGGAGCGGAGGTAAAAATAGACTGAATAGCAATGAGGCGGCTTCCCTTCTGCCTGGAGCCGAGCGTGGGGAGGAACTGGAGCTTCAGGAGGGAGTCGTTTTCCCCCGTCTAATCCGGCGCGCTCCGACTCTCACGCATGAGGAAAACTGGAGCAGGAGGATGATGGAGCCTCACTGGAGAACGTTTCACCTCCATTTTGGCGTCTCGATGAGTGAATTGTCTTTAACCGGCTTCCCTGCGGCAGAGCGGGGGGAACAGATCTGTTGGGCATGACTGTAAAACCATCTCTGGGGAGTTTTTACGGCTGATTAATGCAGAGTTTACCGGTGGTGATAAACATGCGAGCGCCGCGATTAGACTCCGTCTTTATCACTCTGAGCTGTACTTACAGTTTGGATGATTTCAGCCAGCAGCAAAAAATGAAATGTCAAGTCAGAAAGAGCAAAGATCAAAAAACGGTTGAGTGAAAACATGTTCACAAAAACTGATGTATGAACTGCAATCTGGGTCCGACCTGCTGTTGACTTTATATTAATCTTTTGTTTATGTAACTTCTGTTCTTAAGACCCGTTTGTTTGATGATGCGTGGCACATTTCAAACCGCAGGAACCTTTTTGTTTTGGTGGAAAAATAAAAAATAAGATCAAATATTCTGAAGCGCCTGACAGAAAAGAGTCGGATTAGGCAGGGAAGCAGCCGGATTCAGCAGATGGACAAAAATGACAGTCAGAAAACAGATGCTGCTTATTAAGAAGTAAGAAATACTCCATTTTCCATAATTTCCCTCCATTTATCAAATGATTTCAAGGAAAAATTCAGATTATTGCAATCAGATTCCTAAGATCAGAAACTGAAAAGTTAAAGGTGGAGATGCAATGCCTTCAATATTTCAGATCAAATAAACTTTAAAAATAACTCAAGTAAATACAAAAAGCAGTTTTTACATCATTATTTCATTTACTAAGGGAAATAGCCATTTAAAAATCCCTCTCATTAAATGATAAATTCAATTTTATTAAACACGTTTTTGGTTCAGATTCACCCGTTACACCCTGACCTGCTTTTCCTCATTCCTATAATCAAAAGATCCCTGCTGGCAGCATGAAGTAGGCCAACAGCAGCACATTGAGCTCAGACTTAAAGGAGTTTGAGGTCAGATGTCTGCTCAGAAACTAAATGCACTGCCACCAGTTCCCTGAAGGTCAGAACAGAGCCAGTCATTTGGTCATTTTAATGCGGATTCCAGAAATCTGGAGGAAATTGAAGAAGAAAAACTTTGTTTAAAGAAAAACCATAAGGAGTTCAGAGGCGACGGAGAAGTTCCTCTGATCAGTCAAAATGTTTTGACCTTCATGCCAAACTCATCTGGTTCCTCCATCCTCACTGGGAACCATGAAGGCGGAATAAAACACACAACAGATTCTGACTGCTGATTGGTCCGAACCTCCCGATGGCCGACCCGCCCTGTTCCTGCGTCAACTGTTTAAAAGTAAAAATAAAGTGGAGCATAAATAAACTTAAAAATACTTTGTGTTTTACCGAACAATTTCCTTTTAAAATGTATAACAAGTGTTTTTATCTGTATCAGCTCCATTTGTACCATTATAGTTCTACAGTCGGGGGACACATCATGGCTTAGTCAAAGTCCAGACACTAAATCTGTCTGTTATGTTCAAACTGTAACATCGCATCAGGAAAAACAGAAGATCCCCGTTAGTGGTCATAATGTTATGCTAGGCTGCCGTAAGTAGAGTCAAGTTCCCAGCATTTCATCTAAAATCCCGAGGAAATCCGTGGGAACGGATCCAGAATGTAGGCTGGCCTGATCCAAAAGTGACCCAGTTACGGAAGGAGGCGCGCGGAGCGGAGCGGAGAGAGTTAGCAGACAAAAGGATGAGCTGAGGCGCGTGGGATGACACCGTGGGTTAGGCGGGAGGAGAGAGGGAGCGCAGACACACGGAGGGTGACGTCAAACCCGAGCGGAGCGGAGCGGAGCTGACCAGCCGCCGCTCTCTGCGCCTCTGCACGCGGCCGCCGCGGCTCTGAAACACCGCGGAGGAGGAGGAACCGCGGAGGTCCGACAGGGGGAGACCGGAGGAAGAGGAGGAGGAGGAAGACCAGCCTCGGCTCGCGCTGCGCGGGGACGCAGCGGACGCGTTATTCCTTTGCTGGGCTGGAGCGTGCCTGTCCGCCTCGCGCTGTCAGACAGGTGTTAGCAGCGCGCGGGATGGAGCTTTGATCCTGGAGGCTCGCGCGCAGCAACAAGTTTGAGGTTCTGATTTTCCTCTGGATTCATGAATCGGATTTCATGGAGTTCTTGTTCTGCTTTTCTTTGTTTTTTCTTCTCCGCGCCTGGTGATTCTTTTGGGAATCTTTAAAGGAAAACGGGGAATTCCTGCAGCTGATCCCGCTCTGGTTCTGGTTCCGGTTCGGTTGGACCCGGATCCTCCGACCCGCTTCCAAACAGAGTCTCTTTCTGTTCCACGGTCCCGGCTCTGCGTGGTGCCGCGACCCCCTGATGGTGCCCACGGTCCGGTCACAGTGGCTCGAGCTGCGGTCGCTGCTCGGACGCGCCACGCGGTGATTTTCCCACGCGGGGATCATGATGGCTGGTCCGGCAGAGGCGGGATCGGTTCGAAAGGTTCTGTAAGGGATCCGCTGTCTTGACAATGACCTCCAGCCGCGCTGTGCCCCGCGCCGTTCCCACCCCAACCCGAAAGAAAAGCACGCGCCCTCGGTTCGATGCGCACGAGAAGACGTCGTGTCCCCAGAACCGCTGATCCGACTGAGAGTCCGGAGGAGCAGCAGGACAGGAGACCCTGAGACAGACGATCGGAGCCGAGAGGCGGTGATGGAGCTGTCGGAGGTGCGCTGCTCCAGCGCGAGCGAGGAGCTGTACACCATCAACAAGACGCCGAGCAGCAGCGGCAACAGCAGCGGCAGCGGCGGCGGCGGCGGCGGCAGCGCGCGGCCCAAGCGGCTGCTGTGGCAGAACGCGGTGCGGCACATCACCGAGCAGCGCTTCATCCACGAGCAGGGCGGCGGCGGCGGGGGGGCCAAAGACGACTCCTTCGACCCGATCCAGGGCGCGCGGAAGCAGTCCGCGGGCCGGACCTCGGTGGGGGACCGGCACAACAACGGCGGGACCAAAGTGTTCCCCGAGCGCGCGAGCAGCGACCTGGGCTTCCTGCAGATCGACTGCGCGCCCAGCAACTCGGACTTCTTCCTGAACTGGGGCTACACGTACCGGGGCGTGATTTTCCCCACGCTGCGGAACGCCTTCAAGTCGCGCGACCTGGAGCGGCTCTACCAGCGCTATTTCCTGGGCCAGCGGCGGAAGTCCGTGGTGGTGATGAACATCCTGGACGTGGTGACCAAGCTCACCCTGCTGGTGCTGCACCTCACCCTGGCCTCCACCCCCATGGACCCCATCAAGGGCACGCTGCTGGGCTTCTTCACCGGCATAGAGGTGGTCATTTGTGCCTTAGTGGTGGTGCGGAAGGACACCACCTCGCACAGCTACCTGCAGTACAGCGGCGTGGTCACCTGGGTGGCCATGGCCACGCAGATCCTGGCGGCCGGCCTGGGCTACGGGCTGCTGGGGGACGGCGTGGGCTACGTCCTGTTCACGCTGTTCGCCACCTACAGCATGCTGCCGCTGCCGCTCACCTGGGCCATCCTGGCCGGCCTCTTCACCTCCGGGCTGCACATCCTGGTCCAGCTGCTCATCTCGGAGAGCGCGCGCTTCTTCACCAACCAGGTGAGTCCTCAACGCCTCACCTGTCACCTCTGCGTCATTCGCTGCTGCTTCAGGCTCAGAAACGCTGTGATTTTCCTGAATTTGGCCGTGGAGCAGCAGAGCGGGAATCTGCGGTGTGTTTTTCCTAATCACATGTGGCAGTTTGTTTGTCTGCAGTTTTTCCGGCCGCTGAGCTTTCAGCACCGGGAACTGTCCACCACCCGCTGCGTAGCTCCCCCTACTGGCCAGCGCTATGCTTCTTCTCAGCTGCTCAGTTCGCAACATTAGCTTAAATCTAATTTATAAACCTTTTATTAACTGTATTCACTGGAAATTGGATGGGATCAGAATGTACTAGAGACAGATCCACATTAGCAAATGAATGAATCCTGATTTGCATCAAGCTGCAGCTGAAGGGCTGATGGTGGAGCTGCAGTTTGTTGTCTTATGATAAAATCTGTTTACTCACCAGACAAACATTTGCTGCTTTACGGAAGCTGAGTGGGTTTGTCTTCACCCACTCAACAGAAAAAAACGCCCGTTTTTTCTGTTTTTCTGCTCCAGTCCTTTACAGAGGCGTTGCTACTCCGTTTTATTTAGTTTTTAAACCGATACATCGCCAGCCGTGTCAGTCGTTATGAAGTGAAATGTCTGAAATATTTAAATTCAGCCCATACTTTGTAGAACCGATGTTTTCATTAGTAGGTCTCTGCCAGCTTCCTGGAACGCAGAATGTCTGTAAACCTTCAGTTCACCACAGATTTTCAACTGAACTAAAGTCTGAACTTTGACTAGGCCGTTCTGACACAGTAAGCCTTGATCTGAACCGTTCTGTGTTTAGGATCGTTGTCCTGCTGGAAGCTGAACCAGATCTCAGAGCTCAGGTTTCCTTTAACTTCCCCACAGCATCATGCTGCCACCGCCCTGTTTTTCTTCTCAGTGTTTTGCAGTAAAAAGGTTTATTTTTGCACATGTTTGCTGCATATTTTGATTAGTTAATTAAACAGATTTTAACTTTTAAAAACCATAAAACGATCTGATTGGATGCTGGAAAAGAATATTGTTGTGTGGAAAGTTGAGCTAGAAGGAGTTAGCCTAGCCGGGAAGCTATGCTAGTCCAAAATAGCATCTCGGTGCTAAACATGTAGCAGCTAATGCTAACGTCAGCGTCCATATTTGTTACGAAGTTCCATGAATGATCAGGACTTCCTGAAACTCTGGATAGAAAAACACTTTGCTCCAATCTGATGGTTTAATAATCTGAATAAGATTAAAAACTTTAAATAACTTTGTTGTTGCGTTCATGTTTACTTATTTAATAAATTAGCAGCAAAGTGTTTTTCATTTTGGCAATATAGGGTTTTTAGTTAAAATGCAAATAATTATGATTAATTAACTACAAAACCTGCAAATTTCTTGATTTAAGTTTAATTGAGCCCACCACTGACATTTAGACAGAAATCTCTTTGACGGTAAATTAAGCGCCACTTTGTGTTGGTCTGTCATAAAATCCCCACAAACGCTTTGAAGTTTGTTGTTGTAACTGGACAAAAGGTGGAAAAGTTTAGGAGACGTGAATTCTTCCTTTAAGTCACTGAACTTTGACTGGACCACAGTGGTGAATGAAAAAGGTTCTGAAAACTGTTTTACAAATGACTCTCCTAAAAATATGAAATGCTAAAAGCTATTTTGCGTCTCCTGTCAGTTCTAAGAGCTGAAATTTTCTGAGTTTGTATAAAATGAACTCTTGTATGCATCCATCAAGCGGGATGTGGGATTGTTTTGACGGAGCGGCAGAGAAACCATCAACACGGAGCTTCCTGACGTTCTGAAATGAAGCGAAGGAATAAAGATCGTCTTGGTTTCTCAGTGTTTGTTGCAGACTGGAGGCTGGTTCTCAGCTGGGTTTGGATTCTCAGCGTCTAAATTTTCACTCTTAAAGGTGAAAATCTCACCAGAAAAATCTGCTAGAGCTGCCTGACAGCGCGGCTGTGATTCAATCAGCCACACTGATTGTTCATTTTTAGAAACTTTGCTCTTTTTTAACACCTTTGACTCACAGACTCAGCTTGCATTTTTTTGTAAGTTTGGCATCTTCTGCAGATCAATTAGTGGATAGCATTCTTGGAGAAGCTGTTAGCTGGTCCAATGCAAGCCTCAGCTTTCGCTTCCCTGTTGATAACAGCAGCTTTCATTCTGCCTCTAATATCTCAGCTGGAGTTATGTCTGCTGGGGAATTGCTTTTTGCCTTTTGCAGCTTGATAACACCGGCTGATTCCTCCTCTTATTGTCGAGAGGAATCTGCAACAAATCAGTCTGCGTGGACCCGAATGTTCTCTCTCTCGCTCATGAGATTAACTCTCCAGGAGCGGTCGCAGAATGGGTCTAAATTTAATCTGGAGCCCTGATGCATCAGACATCAGTACACATGGAGACAAAAGCAGCTCGAAACATGACCCACGATGCTGAGAATATCAAAATCAATGCCGGGATGCTGCAAAACTCATATAGAGAGGGTCTTAAAGGCTTACAGGCCCCGGTAGGAGGGTCAGCTGTTTGTTTTATAAACTTTCTACCCGGGCTGCAGCATATTTAATTCAGCAGAAAAACAAATAGGGAAGGATCGTACCATTTGGATTCATTGGACCGTAGATCATCATCCCACAAAGTTCAGGAGATTTCAGTCAGAACTGGATGTTTTCTTTGGACTAATAGTGCAGATTATTACTGTAAAAATATTTCAAATATGTATAAAGACATTAAAATATGTATCCTCACCCATCAGGTCATGTTCTCATATTTCCCTTTATCAACTGAATTACAGGATTTTTGAGCCTTTTAAACCAATTATTGCAATAAAACGTTTCCCATTTTAACGACGTGGATGAACTTTGTCTCTTCATACATTTTCAACTTTGGTCATAATATTTATAAAACGTTAAAGTAACAATATGTGGCAAAAGCAGAAACTGAGGACTTTGCTATTTGCGAGTTTCACAAATTGAGACAGACTGACAGTCTGGTTAGCATTAGCTTCTGCTAATATTTTTATATCTGTTTAGTGGTTAAGCAATGACTTCTGTAATGTTTTCATATGTTTAGCGGTTTGGCGTTAGCTTCTGCTAATTTAGCGCATAGATTCCTGTTCAGTGAATTAGTGAAGCTAACGTTTTGGTTTGTTGTGCTCACCACTGTCGATTTCAGTCCAAACCTATTTTCTCCTTTACAACCATGGCGGCCATTTTGAAAAAATGTCCACCAGAAAAAGGATATGCAAGATGACAAACATACATAATGATTTCTGTAAGTATGTAGGTTATGTTTTGACACTATACACATTCATCTGGTTGGTAATTTTAGTGCAAAAATTAATTTTCCATGGCAGCTATTGATGGGCATCTTGAGAAATTGACAACAAAAATATTCATCTGGGATAAATATTGACAAAATTAGTGCAAAAATAAATGTTCTTTGATGACCAAAAGCAAAATTGAAATGGCTGAATTTTTCAGTTGGTTAAAAACAGACAAAAAGTTGTGAACATCTATGTAACGTTAGGTTGTTGCGACAGCACTGAGTTCTGTGCTGCAGGTTTACTTATAGAAAGTCGCAGACGCTGTGATCAGCTTTCAGCTTTAAACTTTAAAATGCTTTAATTATGTTTATTTTAGAGAAAGTGTTAGCAGAGCCAGTAGTTTCTTCTTAATGTGGGATTTTAATTACCTCTGTAGGTTGGATGTTTCTGAAACTTCCAGTATTTCATTACACTACAAAAACAAAACATAGAATTAATATTTAAGGTTTTTTTTCTTGTTTTACCAGAGGTGCCAATAAGTGTGGACATTACCCCAACATTAACAGAACATTCATGTTGTTGCATAATTTAAAGCAAATGAAGTTTTACATCACGTCAGACGAGTTTATTTTATCATATGATAAATTCATTCGTAATCTTTTTATTCGCAGCAGAAGTGGTAAAAAAAAAACGTGTCAGTTTGCAGCCAGGACTTATTTTCAGCTCCTGTGTTGACGCAGCCCACAGGCATCAGGGGAACTCCAGGAATACCTGACAGGTTTCTGCTGGGTTCCTCACGATGCCGCCCACAGTAAGACTCACTGCTCAGTGCAGCCGGGAGCGCTGCAGCGCTGCAGCGTGACGCTGCATGATGCCGGCCCTCAGGCTGAGGCTGCAGCAGATGTGCTGCAGCCGACTGCATGCTGCACTGCTCACACAACAAACCATCAAACCTCTGACACTTACTGGAACTCAGGTTTATCTGAGCTCAGGTTTCAGTACCTTAAAGGAGAAATTTACCTTTAGCAGTAAAAACCTCTAAGTATCTCTTCATCATGGCTTAATGGAGAGGAAAAATTAAAAAAGTTTGACTATGTCTGCGTTGGGACTGAGTGGGAACGTCTGAAAACGAAACCAAACACTGCAGGAGAGGAGCTTTTTCCTCTTTCTGCCTGAACATTAAACATTTACAGAGAAAACATGGAAACTTTGCAGCATCTCTTGGCATTTTAGGAATTCATATGTCAGAAAAAGTTGACCAAAGTAGAAAAATATTATAAAGAGTGGGAAAAAAAATCTAAATGATCATTATTATTATTTTGTTTACAGTAAGTCTGAATTTACCATAGTAGGAAAAAGTTTAACCTAGATGTTAAATGAAGATGATTGCAAACCTGTAGTTGTCTGTCGGTAAAGGTCTCCTTTCCAGGGTTGAGTTTGTCATGGCTGACAGACCCTTGCCTGCTGATATGATAATTAAAGTCATGTTTTGCATAAGTCGGTGATCGGTGGGAGCTCTGGCTGATGAGAGCATTAATTAGCATCCAGCCGCGCTGAGATACGTCTTTGCTTGTGTATCCACTAACCTGCTGTAAGCCCTGCAGGGGGGAGGATGCTTTACCTTCAGCCCACCTGAAGACTCTCACCCGTTCACCTAGTTACCTGTCTACCTGTTCATCCAGACCAACTTCCTCTGGCAGCAGGTGTGGCTGCAGTGGGACGGGTGGGACAGACTGGCTGCAGTGGGACAGATTGGCTGCAGTGGGACAGATGTGGCTGCAGTGGGATGGGTATGGCTGAAGTGGGACCGGTGCAGCGCTGCAGGTGCAGCGCTGCAGATGCAGCGGCGGCGGCGGTGGGATTAGGACGGCTCAGGCTGGTTGCCTGGAGTCATGAAGACTGAAACATCCTGAACTCAGAGTTAATCTGCTCTCATTAACCATGTTTGCTGAAGGACAGGATGAACATTTTACAGCCAGGGCTGCAGAGGACTGAGATGAAAGACTCAGAAATTATTGTTTCAGATCTCAGAAACAAGGACGCATTAGACATTGTACTTTATGCTGTTCGTTTGCCTAGAAAATCTGATTTGCTTGGATCAAAAGCAAACTCTGGTCCACCTACTAAACCCGGTCTGGGTTCAGTTAAAGTGAACTCTGCTTCGGTTTGAAAGCATAAGTGAACACCAAGCGGACCAGAGACCGTTCCAAAAGCAGGAAGTGGATTACTGCGCAGGGCATTCTGGGTAAACACAACCTAAACAAATGTGCTAGGCTAGTGCTAGCAGGAGGAATGACTCATCTTTTACCACAGACAAAAGACAAATCCTACAACCGCTAAAATCTGACGCCACTCCATTCATGAAGAAGGAAGTTGCACTCAGTGTCTTCTTCAGAGATTTGTGTTCTTGGTGCAGCGCCCCCACAGTCCAGGAGGGGAACAGGTTGCTCAAAGGGTTTGGCTGGTTTGACTCAGAGCAGAGAGAAAGAGAACCACAGCAGCTGCAGGTGGAGCAGATGATGACGTTTGGTTTCAAATCAAACACAGTCTACCGGACTATCAGGTGTGAAAACATCCTAATGTCTTTTTCCAAAAATCAGGAATTTATAGGTTAAAGAACAGGGTACTCTTTTACTCTGTGCTGGTCCAGTGGAGTCTCATTGACTCTGCATGTGCTTTCATGAAGCTTTTTTGTTGTGTGGTTTCTGGAACTGGCAGTCTGTTCTCCTGACGCTCCCTGGCAGGATGCCGCCCTGTGCAGAGAGCCACATCGCTCGTTAATACTGCCTGCTCTCCGGTTTTCCACTTCTCTCCTCCTTCCTTGTCTGACTGAGCTTCTCGTTTGCCGGTTCTCCTCTCTGCTGTTAAACAGCGGTGAGGTTGTTCTGGTCAGTAAGAGGAGCCGGTGTGAATGCTAATACGACGCGTTAGCATCATGAAGGCGCTAGTAACAGTGTGTATTCTCCTCACACACACCCTGAGCTGTGTGCGCATTGATTAGCTGCACTTCCCGTTTCCTCTTTCAAGGTCAAACCGGGCTTACCGGAGCGCCGGCTGCACTGAGGAGATAGAGGCGGGAAAATAACACAAAAAAGCCAAGTGTGGATTTGACACAGAGACAACACGTGTGTGTGTGTGTGTGGGGGGGGGGGGGGGGGGGGGTGGGGGGGGGGGGGGGGGGTGGTGGGGGGGGGGGGGGGGGGGGGGGGGGGTGGGGGGGTGGGGGGGGGGGGGGGGGGGGGGGGGGGGGGGGGGGGGGGGG